>VICI01000397.1:0-40198 GCA_019593645.1 Akabosia matsudoensis | reverse complement strand
TCCAGCGTCACCTTTGTGTTTTTTTAACATAGGGCTTATGAAGGATGGTGGAGTTGTAACGTCACCATGGTGGTGGAGTTGTAACGTCACCATGGTGGTGGAGTTGTAACGTCACCAGGCGAAGTCTGGTGGGTCTCTTCCTCTAACTGTTGGAGAAACAGGCCAATGACACTCTTTTTTTGTTTGCATAGGTATGGCTCCTCGCTGTGTGATAGCCGGAGGGTTTCTCACTCTGCGAGGATAGCGTAGGAGGATAGTGGTGCGTGCTAGCCTGTGACCAAAGGATTGGTTTGATATTGCCGATTTTACTCTCGGCTGATTTATTCCGTCGGATTGATCCGAGTCGTTAAAGTGAAAAGAAATTGAGTTTAGGTAATTAATTAAGAACGCCGTGCAATTAACTTAAAACTAAACCGTAATTCAACAACATTTACGATTAACTAACAAATTAACCAGTCGATTAAAATGTAAAACACAACAGCGTGTTTCTGTTTTTATTGTTAGTTAACTAAAGATTTAACACAGTCGATGTGGTTGAATTTTGGTTGTTTAAAGCGAGTATTCGGTTGCACTCTTTAGTTAAATCTAAAGAAGGAATTAATTGTTTTGACATCAGGTGACCAAAACGTTGAGCAAAGGTGTTGAGGGGGTCTTCAAGATGTCCACCTCTGATGATGATTCCGATGGAGGCCTCGCTGCGAATGAGTACTTGATGGAGAAGATCCTCAAGAAGCGGTACGTTCGGGGGAGGCCTCAGTATTTGGTCAAGTGGCTCGGGTTCAGCCGCCGCTGTGCTACTTGGGAGCCTGTCGGGAACATTTACAACTACGAGTTCATCCGGCAGTTTGAACGTGAAGGTAACTAACAATCTACAACGCACAAGCGACATCTGTGGAGTACAGAGTTCGGTTAATTAAATGTGGGCCTTGAATTGTGTAGCTGCCGCGGAACGACGAGCTAGATCTGCTGCCGCTGCCGAAGCAGTTTACCGGAGCATTCTGGCCCAGGAGTCAGGTTCTGATAGCAGCACTTCTGATCAGGCACCGGCCCGTGCCGTTACTCCGCGTACTAACCGCGTTGTTGCTCAACCAAGTCGTTGGACCATCTGGGTAAGCATCAAATCGTATATTTTACATCGGCTATTTGGCTATTGGCTATCTTGTTTACCTTTTAAATTCAACTAATTTAATTGTTTTTACAAATTAAACAGCGTCTTATCTGGCTCGGCCTTCGCATCGTCATCTTTGCGATCATGTTCTGGGCCACCTTGGAGATGGTCTACGACTGGTTACTCATGCGCAATGCACCGGTTCGAGGACCTCGACGTGTTCAGCCATGGCAAGAATGGCCACCGCGGACTTTTGACGAGTCATCTTTCAAGACTGACCGCGCCAAAAAGCCACCCCGAGAGTTTTAAAGTGAATCTAGGATCGTCCATCGTGTAATCCATGTTTCGTCTTCAAAAAATCGTAACTAATGTATCGTGTTTACACTTATCCTGAATTTTCGTATCGCAATCAACATATTATCGTCATATCGCCGGGACCTTGTATCGCCATAAGGTTTCGGCTATGCATGCAAAAGTTGTAAGTAGAGAAGCCCATCTTTCCACGGTAACCGCCCCGATCGTCCCAATCTTTTCGTCCTTAATCACAGCGTCCCGAAATCATTTCGTCCCTGTACAACTTAGTCGTGATATCACTTCGTCCCAATATCACTTAGTCCCCAAATCGTGTTGTCTCAGAAATTATGGAATTGTCAAGGAAAGGACGGGGTTTCGATTAAGCTTAGACCTTGGAAAATCGCTAATGTGAGTTTTGTTCCTATCGCCGTTAGTATAAATATTAAGGGTAACAATGTTGTATTTCATGGTGCTACGATAACCCATAGTGCACTGCACACATAGTATTCAGCATAATGGCGCAAATGATTATGTCAGACATTAAATCGTGCGTGCACCGAAATAGAACAAAAATATATACCGTAATTCAACAGAGATGTTAGCTTATGGCTACGTACCAGTGATAAGCACTGTAGCGTCAAGTACGCGTTTAAGTTTACTGCGCCTTCAGCGCTTTGACCATGGACGGGGCACGGGTGTGATGCTCTCCCGCTGATGACTGGTTTATCCAGCTTGGATTTTCCGAGGACTGAGCTTAATCGAAACCCCGTCCTTTCCTTGACATTTCCAAAATTTCTGGGACAACACGATTTAGGGAGGATGTGATATCTGGACGATATGATTGGGGTAATTGCCCGCAAATCTCTTTCCACGAGTACATCCACAGTACTCTGACCCTAATTCTACGTAAACTTAACTTTTGATGAGACCTTCGAAAAATATGGCCTTGAAATTGAAAATATGCTTTTAAAATCAGTGGAATGTGTCCTTATATTAGTACCGTCGAAAAGCTTATTTCCTTTTTGGTTAGGCTAGGTCTCCACGAACTAAAAATTCGTTCTGAGGCTCCGAAATGACATTTTTTTGTAGGTATGTCGGTTTGAGCATGAAATAATTTTCCTAGGACATATTGTCTATATACTTTGTTATTTATTTATTTACTAGTACAAGTTAGCAACCTTAGGAAGGGATAAGGAAGTTATACTAACAGGATTAGTATTTAGGGTTAAAGGAAAATGTTAATTTTTTTTCGTCAAGTATATCAAGAAAGTTATGTTAAAAATTCGAAATAATATATAGTCGCAAAGTGAGTAGTCACAACAAGTTTTCAATAATTTTTCACGCATTAAATTTTTTTGTTCGTTTAGTAGGTACTTTTTGTACATATTTAAAGTGCTTATGATTAAGATAGCCTTTCAGGTGCTCCGAAATTTGGATCCAGTTTATACAATTGCTAATCCTTAATTGGAGTGGATTTTGAGCTGTGTCGTTTAACATGAAAACTTGGCGATTCACTCACGTTATAGCGATTTAGCTACTCTTTTACCACTAAATGCCTGAATTGTGCGCGCATTTGCACATAGGTATGCACGTAATCATCAAAATATTATGCACTAACAACTAGGGCAATCCATCCAGTCCCAAACGAAATCCTGCTAAGTCACAGGTTCCTAGAATTAGATGGGAAAAATATGGTCGGTCATATTTGTCAGAGGTCTCCCTGTGATCCTTTGTGCGCATTTACCACGTCGGTGCTTATCGGTGTTTGCACCCCTTCCGGCGGACTACATAAAAGGTTACTAGGAACATGTCAGCACGTGCATGGAAATGCACATGTGTTATCATTTTCCGGTCAGCAACAGAACAACCCCACCGACAGATAAGCATTTTAACGAACGTACCTTAAACTCATAGAAAGGTTCCACCATAAAAGGAATAGAGAAAGGTTGTGTATCGGGACTCTATCCACTTTACATGCGATATTTATACTATACGATGTAATGATGCGACGATATATTTATCATTTATTGCGATGCATTTTTAAACACGATACATTGATTACAATACATGCAGTGGCTACCGTTTAAAGTGTGTCTTAATAGATAAAATCATATTGTAACAAAATTCAGTGTAATTAGCAAAATTGTAACCAAACAAACAAAAACTTATTTTCTGGCTATTTTTACTACGTATTTGTGTATGTTGGTGGGTTCTTGCGGTCAAATAAAAAAAATGTTGGTTGAAAAAAACAAAGAATCATGATCGTGTTTTTATCAACTTTGTCCATTTTTTTACTTTGTCTCTCTGGGTTTGGTTAAGTTATGACGGAAATTGTGTCCCCAGTTGCCATAAGAGGACGCCTCCAGTACGCATCCTTGTCGTGTAGTAAAAAACAGCATTTTTTTGTGGGGCTCACAGGCTTAAGTTATTTTTTATTCTGAAAAAAAGTATTTCTTTTTAAAGCGATGGGGTGGCTCGAGAAAACCTTCAGGGAAAAACAGACTAAAAAATACCCGAACATTTTAGTCATTTGCGTCTTGTTCACCTTTTAAACGGCTTAGGCTAATGGCGACATGTGGCAATTAATTATAAATTCAAGTGGAGAGTTTCTCCTAAAATATATCATAACTAAACAGATTTGGTACTTGTAAAACCTGGAACTAACGACGTTTCAAACGATGTCATGCATGTTAATTATTACCTGGTCGTCACACGCCACATATGGTCCCAATAAACACGGTATTCGTCTGGTTCTCATTGCAATTTTTATGCTACTACTACAATCCAAAACCATAATTGATAATATTCCCCGTCCTTCTACTAATTACAATTTCATTTAATACAGCGGCGTCCTCAAACATAATTCTCCATACACAAAAAAATAACCGTTCCTGTTCGCGAATACCCAGGTTTTTTCAAAATACTTGCAGAAATGGATAGCGATACATCCGATTTTGTTATTTGCGCAGCCATCTTTATTTTACCGTCCATTTCAAGGATGGAATTGTTTTTGAGGTTTGAAAACAACATGGCTATCTCGAACACGAAAGGTTACATTTTAATTTTAACTATTGACTTGTTGGTCATTATATTATCAGTGAAATGGTCGTTTTCATGTTCTGATCCGCATCAGAGGGTTTTAATTATTATGATGGATATTCCCGACAAGAAGTATGCATGAATAATGCACGGTCATGTCCGCACGTAGTGAAAAAACACCGACCGTAAATTTAATATCCGTAAACGGCCCTAGTTTTTAACTGACTTTTTAAAAAGACAAGTTCACCGTTTTAACCATAGATGAAGCTTGCAGTTGATCCTTTATTTTTCTACTTTTAGCCGTTTGCGCTTTACTTGGAACCGGGAAAAATGACCGCTTTTTTCCCCCCGAAAAACTTTTTTTTCTCTTCTTTCTTTTTTTTCGCAGCCTTGATGGGAGGAATGCTTTTTTCTTCTTCTTTTATTTCAAAACTTTTATTTCAAAATTGTTTCCTTGAAAGCTCAAGACATGCTAAAAAAAAATTTCGACAAAGAATGTAACTTACTTTTTTTCAAAATTGTTCATAAAACAAAACTCTGATGCTCCTAAGGTTTTTTTTTCGTCATGACGTTTACAACAACGACTCTGTTCTGGCTGGTTGGACTAGTACAAAAACTTTCTCTTCTTTTTTTATTGTTATGAATCCCAAACTTTGTTTTTTTATTATCTTCAAATAAAAAAACTCGCCAATGAAAAATCTTTCAAGTTTTTTTGCGAAAATAAAGTTCAAAGTTCACGGCAGTGAATGTTTATCTTCATTTTTCCCGGTTTTTTTTTATATATTCAGCTTCAGCGTGTTTTTTTTATTCATTTTCCTTTATTTATTGAATTTCTTGACAAGTTTTTATTAAAAATGGTTTAAATTTTGTTTTCTAAAAAAAATTAGTTTAATTGTTGGGTTTGATTTCATCTCTTTATTGCTACACGGGAGTCTACTTGGCAAGAAGAAAATAAGAACTGGACGCGATCAATAATTGAACATTGACAAAACCGTTTTTCTCTTCTGTTTCATCCTGAGTTGTTTTGTAACTGTAACAGAATGGGAAGCATGCATTTACTCCTGGCAACTTAAGTTTTTCGCTTATACCTTGTACCTGTGTGTCTGAGAACATTGTAGAGAAGAAAATGGTTTTTGAACTTTTTCTTTTGGAGGAGTTTCCACACGATTTTGTTTTTTTCGTTGTGACGACGACGACGACCACACACTATAATCATCATCACCATCGCCAATAACATGATATAGTTTTACTTCTGGTGGCAGATAAGGTGAATTGCAAAATAAGGCCTTTCCTAGAAGCTTGTGAAACTCAGACAGGGCTGATGGGAAAAAATCAGAGGAAGCAATTGAAACATGGAACGCTGTAATGAAGTAGTGCGAAGGATATGATATAGCAAATTAGGGGTTAACCAAAGCTTAAATAGCGTCTAGCAAAGGGTAAATCATAGCTAATGTAAATAGAATGAGCGATTTCGTCTTTCGGTCTTGCATGGTTAAGTATAACTTCCCTCCAAATAAATAAATTCATATGACCCTCCAACCAGGCACATCTCCATCTTCACCCGACTTCCAACCATGGTGTACTATGACTTGAGCAGGGAGGGCCTACAGCTTGATATTTTAGCCCTCAAACGATACATGACGTTTTCAAAACAATAACTTGCAACCTCGGCCAGAGATTAGCAAACGCATCCTCAAGTAGGCAGGCGTCCGGTGGAACAGACATAGCTCAGCCCCCAAGACGCTCCTTTTCACTACCACATCACTCAGCCAACAACCATCGTAATATGCATAAGCTAACAGCTAACCGGGTAAAGCCCTAATGTAAAAAAAAGGAAGAACACAAGACGGTTCATGGCTTTCACTCTCGTTCTCTACAACCCTCTATTCCCCATAAATTTCTCCTTCCATATGCAAAACAACAAGAGTAATATAATATATCTTTCTCTTTTTCTCTTTCTTCCTTGAAACAAGGCCGATTAAAAAGAAAGGATACAATAAATAATAATATTAAAAAAAAGACTTTTAAAAACCTTTCTACATTCTATCATAGGGGAAGATATCAGGTAATAACTTTCACTCCCGAACATTTTTTTTTCTCATACATTCCCCGAGACACAATAACGACAAATCCTATTAAAGAAAATAAAAATTGAAACATGTATCACGACAACATCTTAGATTTTGCTTTCTCCTCGACTGGGGAAGATTTAAAGAAAGAAAAAGTAAGTGAACAGTACATAATGCACAATCTTTTTTATGAATCCAGGCCAATATTTATGAAGGAATAGATACGATACTTTGGAAGGAAAATGTGTCTTATTATTTTATTGATACATTAGGGAGGTATTTTAGATTCCGAAGGAATAAATGTAAAAATTATTAAATCCATGTCAGGTCTCGTCCTTGTGTTTTAGTTAAAAAAAGATATTTTTCTTCTGACGATGGAAGCACACGCAGGTACTTTGAGTAAATTGAAGAAAAATATATTATTTTTTGAATTGAGATGAAGGATTTAAACAAAATGTAAAAAAGAAGTATCTGAGTACATGTGTTGGAATAATTTTAGTTTCTTGGCTGTTCGTTACGAGACTATCGTTGGGAATATAGAAACGCTTTCAACTTCAAAATAAGAGAGACAGAAGGAGAGTCATTTCATTGATATTGGTTTCGTATGAAGTTTTATAATTCAAGTTTATTTATTAAAAAAAAAGATCTTGTGCTTGTTTCAAAGCGGGATTATAAGAGCAGCGTATTTTGCACGGGGGGGGGGGGGAGGGGTGGGAGGAGAGTCGGATGGGGAAAGTTGATTACCTTTAAGTTCAATTCCTATGCATGTCGATAGAATATATGCATGCGTACTTGTATAAATTTTGGTATTGATATTGATATGACGAAGAATTTCTTTTTTTTTTAAATGGGTTGTACATAATCTTAATCTAGATTATAACTGCGACTTTCCAATACGATTATTCTGTTTATATTGCTTCCACTTTGTATGCATCAGCCACTCTGAAAAAAGCCGTCTTTTGAAAAGAAACTTCCATGCAAAAACGCTTAAACATTCTTCCAAACTGCTCCATTTATTCTTCCCCCCTCCAAAAAAAAACTAAAAACACCAGCCAAAAGTCTAAATGACAGTCAAAGTCTGAAGCCGGAAACAAAGCCGAGAAAAAATATAATTTGGTAATTCATAAAACCTTCCGAAATTGCTCGTGAGCACACACACATTTGTAGTTGAGAGAGAAAAACATGAGCTCTTTTAAAATTCATACAAAACAAAAATGTGTCTCTTTTGTTTCTAATAATCTACCACGATCACCTCAGTCATATCATGACATTTTCCTTTCTTCATTTGAAAAAAAAAACACAAAAACTGTTTCTAAATTTTTTAACAGAAAACCCCCACAAAAACACAAAAATGACGGTTGGAACAAGGTATTCCTTTCCTTGTAGTCTAACCTCACATATGAAAAAACATCAAAAAACATCGTGTAATTTTGAGGAGACAGCGAAAAAAAAATACCCAAACGTAATATGAAAAAGTTAACCGCAAAATAAATGCACATTGTTATTGCTCCTACTTCTGCTCCTATAGAAAAGGTTATGAAGTAGTAATAGGAAGCAATATTATTAGAGTTTTGGGTCGTTGTCGTAAAAATATACGGTGGAAAATACAAGCCAACTAATAGTTTGGAATTATGTACATTTTTTTTGTATATCATGCATGCTCCTCCAACTCCTGCTGGGGGGATATGCTTTTTCTAATGAGTTGGAGGAGGTTTGGTGTTTTTTTTTTCTCTTTTTGGCTTGTGTGCGGTGGTGGCTCATTTGTTTTGTCGCTTATAATGCCCTGCCCATTTTTGTGTTTAATTTTTTTTGTTGCTCCGCCAAATTATTCATAGAAAACAAGAGTTTATAATGTGTAATAATGTGAGAGTGTCGAGAGAAACAAGACTCATGATGAGACATAAAAAATATGTTTTTTCCTCTTGTTTTTTTTTTGTTTTTTCAGCGGGTAAGCAAGGCCAAATTAAACACACGCATCCGTTTTAGGTTTTTAGGCTTGCTATAATAAAAAAAATACAAAGGAAAGTTTACTTTGTGTAAACTTGATGCAATTTTTGTTTTTTGTTTTGATGCGACCAGGTAAAAAAAATAATATGCAGAGACGTAATGGATGAGTTTGACTGGTGGGTACACAAATATTTTTTTTTTTGTATTTTATTGCTCGTGAGGCGATTAGGCTGAAAGGAAGGATTAAATGTGGGTTGGGCGTTGGTATCAGTTTGTTCAGAAAAGGTTTTTAATAGTGTTTTTAATGTGATCTGTCCAAATAGGCCAATTACTAAATGCCGATATGAATATATTATCATGGTGAATGGCTCAACTAGTATATAAACGATGTTAATTGTAGACTAATTTGATTCAAAATGAAGTCGTTGAATTTTTTAAAGTTTTCTCTCTTCTTTCTTGACGTAAAGCTATTTGCAGTAATCAGAGTATTTGCAGCAAAGTGGCCCATAGTACAATCCCGCTTGGCAAGTATGCATGAGTCGTATATGGCAGCGGTCGAAACTGCGGTCTGGTCATAAATGGCTAAAAACGGTTGATAAGGGTCTGGTTAAAAACGGTTCAGACGGTCAAATTGGCAAACATTTCAATGAAAACGATTCCAGACGTTAACATTTTGCGCAAACTATCATTCTGAACGAAATTGCTAACAGTTTAAGCCACATTTAGCTTGTTTTGGAATTTAAAAAAATAATGAATTGTACGACTTGGACGCCATTATCCCTCCACAATCGAAAAAAACCGTTTGTAACCATTTTTACCATTTTTACCCGTTTTTAACCGTTCCAACCGAAAAACCGGTTATTTGGTCTTTTTTCATTAAAACCGCGGTTTAGCCATCTCTGGATGAGTATTCTGCCTAGGCACACACTACACCGTAAATAAATTATGTTTACTGTTTCCCAACGTGCGTGCTACAAATGTAATACACTCATTCGGTACACATTGAAAGCGGTCACAATTCGCTACATAGATACTGTTTTTTTCAAAAGCTTCTTTAAATTTATTAGCCCACTTTGACCAGATATTATTTGAAAAAGGAAGACATTTTTATTAGACCAGTCTCAAGTTTGACATACCAGTGTAGCCATCATCTTCAAGAGTCCTTGACGCCTATAAAAGTGTACACACAAAATGCTGCAAAAACCTTCTCAAAAACCGTTTTTTTCTTGTACAAGTACCTCTTACATTAAAACAAATCTGAAGATGAGTAAACCTTTTTAAAAAAGGCTTTTTTTCTGCATAAAAATGCATAAAAGTTTATGCCGATGGTTTCGCAAAATGTCTTGTTCTTCGAATCCAATTTAATTTCATTATCGTAGAAAAAACACGCCCATAAGTACTGATTTGACACACAAAAATAGTGCTCTGTAACAGCGGAATCCTTCAAAAAACCAGCAGACCAGCTTGGTAAAGTGCAAGCGGATGAGGATTCCTCTGGAGCTCTCATGAAAAGAAAGATATACTTTTTTTGTGAGTCACTGCATTTTACTCTTTCACACTCGTCAGCCTTTCTGAGAACCCGAAAAGTGTGCAACTTAAGCCCATTATTCATTCATAAAGTGGAGAACTCCGAAAAAATATGTAGAAAAATGAGACGTAGAAGACTAATACAATAATAATATTAAACAAGAATATTTCCTTGTTTTTTACTTCATAATAAGTGTTTTACTTTATATTTTTTTGCATGCAAAACAAAATCTGATTTAGGTCGCTTGCTACTTAAACTTACTCACTACCAAACAATTTTCTCTTCATAACCGAAAGATATGCTGTCAATAATAATAAAATAAACTACCCAAATTTTTTTATCCTGCAAAAAAAATAGCCAAAACAAAACTAAAGTCGTCTGGAATGAGTAAAATGCATTGCAGACGGTGTTTTGTGTCGCATACTTTTGGTATTGGTTCAAAGTATAAAATGTGGAGGGGCAGAAACCTCAAAACATCACGGTCGTCATTGATATCCCCAAACAAGCAAGCCCAACCGGTAATGCAAAAAAATACAGACATATAAATATAATTCCACGTAAATCGCTATTAAATATCCAACCAAAAAATATTCAGGTAGTATTTTTTTTACAAAAAATTTCTTTTGTTTCTATTGGAAGGATATGTAAAAAGAAATGAGGACAAACAAAAATCAAGAACAGAATTCTTATATGAAAAAAGTTTATCTCTTTTTTTACCCTTTTTATCATCGTTTATCATGATGGCCTGAGCTTATTGTGTGATTTCAACCTAATCGAATTTCATTCATGACAAACTGCGTGAACGTTTCTTAAGCGTTGTTGGATCAAAAAAGAAAGGTACTGAAACATGTACAAGATTTTTTCTTTTTCGTGTTCAAAATGCAAAACAAATATAAATATATATTTATTGAGTTTACGAGGTTTTACGATGAAATATGAATTTTTTTTTTTGCAGTATTTTTTTTATACTCTCTGCAAGCCTGATAAGGTCGCGTCGTGACTGTTGCGATCAACGTCATGTTTTTTTTCGTCTTTTCTTAAGAATAAAAAAGAAATATGAGGTATCTTAAGTGAAATAAGGTGAACTTTACGGTTCTGCTAGGTAACAATTTTTTTTTGCAGTATTTTTTTTATACTCTCTGCAAGCCTGATAAGGTCGCGTCGTGACTGTTGCGATCAACGTCATGTTTTTTTTTCGTCTTTTCTTAAGAATAAAAAAGAAATATGAGGTATCTTAAGTGAAATAAGGTGAACTTTACGGTTCTGCTAGGTAACAATTTTTGGTGTCATTTCAGAGCGCAGTTTAAGCTTGCGGGTTTTCTTTAATAGAGGATTACCGTGGGTGCAAATTGTATGAATAATATGGAGAAAAAAACATAATTGAAGCAAAGTGTGACTTTCTTTTTTCTCTATCGTAAAATGCATTGCAAGAGAAAAAAACAGAATGTATTTGAGGAGTGAAATTCACAATTGGATTGGAGAGTGGATGGGAAATCAGTCAATAATAATGAGAACATGAAGACGAAGAAGAAGAAAAAAAACTGAGAGGCGGAGATTGTTCATCAGAAGGGAATTCAAGTTGAGTCGAAGGGGGAAAATCGATAAGGAAGATATTTTGATATGGACTGGACTCAAGTTTTTTTTGGTGGCTCTGTTGCTGATGCTTTCTCTCTCTCTCTCTCTCTCATCGCCGCGACGGCTTTTTTTTATTCTACTAACTAATATATAAAAATAAGGAGAACAGAGTTTTGAAACAGAGAGAGAGAGAGAGAGAGTGGAGGAGAGTGAAACGGACAGAAATATATCTGCTACTACTACCACGGCAAAACTCTTCACTCACTCTCTAACTCACTCAACTTCTCTTTGCTAGCGTTAGTAAAAAAACGGAGAAAAGCTTCACCACAACTACTCAAAATTGCCGAGGAAGAAAAAAACCGTTATGTTGTTTTTCCCTTGATCGTCGTCAACGACGACATTGGTCGCGGGTGTATCTACAAGTTTTTTTTTGTTGGAAGGATAATGAATGGATATGAGCTTATTGAGACGATTTTCTCTTTCTGTGTTTACCTTGTTGCCTAGTTCTCCTCTACTTTCACAAGATTTTTATTTGTTTAGATTTTTAACTTTGAGAAAGTCACTCTGATTGAAGGAGGGGTAAAAAAATGGGACTTGTGATGGACCATGAAACAATGTAGCAGTCAGGGAATCAATGTGTTTCTCATTTTCCTTAGTTTAGACAGCGGCTCGGCAAATAAAGAAGGGAAACTGAGACGCAAAATTGTACATGTACCTACATGTAACACATCAAAGCCGTTATATGTAGGCACGTGTTTTACTTTTTTTTGCGAAATACATTTAGGGAGGAAAAGGTATAAAAAAGTTAGTTTCACAAGGCCATTTACTGCGATTTACCCGCCACTAAACACTTGCTACAACTGTAAGGTAGGGTTTTGCTGTTTAGTTTGATACGCAAGCTATGTAGGAGTAGAAGTGATCATCACCTTGGTTTTTCAACTCTTTTTCACTCTGTTCCTTAAAGAAAACCAATGATGATGATGATGATTGTGTACGGCTATATGACAGTCTCCATCTGGATAAGGATATAGTATTTATTTTTATTGTAACAACGTTATCGGTTCCTTGAAAGAAAATAAAAATGAGCTGAGATTTCGGCTTTTTTGATGTTGATGGGAGTGATCAGGATAATGACAATGTGGCTCAGTTTATGGTCACGCTAATGGTCCTTTCAGTTTACACGTTCGCGGATTTCTTCAAAGTTCATTTCAAATGCTAATCACACTGTACTATACTATATACAGTGTACAAGGAGTTTTCAAATTTACAAGGCATATACAAGGATTCCATGAAACACTTCCCAAGCTGTATTGTGATGACAAGCTGTTTCATGTTATCCCTGTACGACGAAAAGGAAGTCTATGTTTACTATTTTTGATTGATTATGAGTAAGGAAAGCATACAACTCTGGAAATAAATAGATTAAGAGAATGTCTTGCGAAGAAGGAAAAAAAACCCAACGCAAAAACATGGGATATAAAGTCTTGCAAGATTTGTTCGAGATATTTTTCCTTTTACTTGCTTGAGGTAGTATTTTTTTTTGTAACAACGATACCGTCCATCCTCCAAACTTAGCTAACAGTCAGCATATGTTCCTCAATTTATGTTCGATCACTCACCGATATAAAATATTCACATAAAAAGATCACCCCTTAAAAACCCAGCCCAAAGTTTATGGTAAAGACTGAGAGAGTGAGAGAGAGAGAGAGAAAGTTGAGGAAAATTATAACTATGAGAGAAAAAAAACTCTCGCTTTCTCCTCTATTTGAGATGGTCGAAGATTAGTCAGGGAAAAAATATTTAATGTACATTTTCACGTATTTATCATTATTTTTTATTTCCATTTAGCCAGTAGACCTTTAGGTTTCTATGGATTTCTTATCAAGAACTATCTATCCATATATTTAGCTCAAAGACTGATGGACCTCTCTCTCTCTCTCTCTCTCTCATTCCTTCTACAATGTTTCTAACAACTTCCATTTTCTTTCGATTTTTCTCTTCTACTTTTCCAACCTCGTCAGCCAAAAACTCTAGTCCCCTGAAATAATAATAATATTACTTGGACATACATCATTTTTTCCTTTCTCTCTCTCTTTCTCCTTCTATCTCTTCAGCTTTCTCTTTCGTTTTCTTGTATGGCCAAGCCAACGGGAGAAAAAAAAAACTGTGATGCGAAACACTGTCAAATCTTCCCTTTTTTCCTAGTTCTCTCTTTTCTCATCTACATTATGCTCGTCCTAAAAATCTATACAAGGGAAATAGGGATGAAAAAATGATGAAAAATTGGATGCATATGATAAGTTATAAACTATTTTCATAACTATATCTTCCTTCTATTATTATGGATGAGGATAGGTGTCCTTTTCGTCCTTTGACGCCAAACTGTTCTTAATACTACACTTGGTCTGCAAAAAAGAAAAAGATTCGAAGAGAGACACTTTTTTTTCTCTATCTTCTTCTTCCAATGTCTGAGTGGAAATAAAAGTTGTTTCACATTTTCCCCCTGTAAATGAGTTTTTGTGTGGACGCTAAGGTTGCTGACGTCGCAGTAGGGCTTGTCTTTTTTTTTTCTCGATATATGGTGTTTATCTATTGACACTATATTTCAAGTGCTTTTACTTAATACGTCTCTGTTTCCAAACGAGTGGAATTGAAACTAGGGGATTAGCTGAATAGAAGATGTACGTATGAGTGGACGTATACGTGGGACACTTCCAAGGAATGAATTTTTTATAAGAAATGTCGCCAAGGAAAAATCAACAGTCTTCTGATACCCCTAAGGTACATTAGTATAACTATAACAGATATAAATTTATGTTGACCCTTTTCTATGTTGAGTAAATGTGTATAATTGTTGTGCACGTAGTTGTACATATCAATATCAATATATATCATAGGTTGTAAGTATAAAATAGATTGGATTTCTTTTGGGTGTTTCTTCCAAAAAAAAGTAAATTTTGCGGGGAAAATTTGATGAAAAAGAAATAATAACAATAAGCAGAACAAGTAGAGCCCAAGAGAGAGAGAGAGAGAGAGAGAGAGAGAAAAAAATAATAATACATTATATTTCCAAACTCATAGTCACACTCCCACTTGAATCAAAATCTTACCAACAAAAAAAACTTTCTCTTTCATGTGACATCCCCGACTCTGATCGACGGAGCGTCAGAGAAGAAGGAAAAAAATCCCAAAGAATACAAATGGCAGGAGACCCACGAGAATAATTTTTTGACGTTTGATCATCCACCGCACGAAAAAAAAACGTTACAAGTTTTTCTTCGGTTGGTGAAACTTGAGAGTAGAAATCCGAGTGGCTATTGGATATACACACATTCATGGACAATTTTCATATCATACCGAAAAAAACCTTTTTATCCTCTTTGATCTGCTATTAAAGTTAGAAATATATATATATAAGAGAATCCAGTCAAAATCATTGTAATAACTACTGGACTTCCATATCTCTCCAATGGCTGGAGAAAAAGGAGAATTAGTAAATACCGTCGTTCAATTTTGTCCATAAAACTCAAAGAAATTTACTATTTTCTGTATGGATCTGATGTACCTATGCAGTGTCGCGGTGATGGACAAGGGTTTAAATCTCTTCAGTAGAAACCTTTTTTAGTCTATTCTTTCGGGCAACAAAATCTGAGGGTGTGTTGTGGACTCAAGTTAGTGTACATATGTGTGTGCCTTATTGATCCTTGCGTTAGCGTATGCTTATTCAATTGGTATGAGGGGACAATTTGTTTTTCCGTGTCTGCCAACATTGTATACGCTTCTCCTCCGAAACGCTTCAACCGATTGAGTTCAAAATTTCTCCAGTAGCCCTCAAGGGTCCAAAAAATCATTTACCCGGGGTTTCTTTTCAATCAGATCAGCACTTCCGCGGGTCCCTTACACTTTTAACGATGAATTGAGGGTTAAAATACGGTTAAAATAAATAGGGTCTTATGAAGTATGTATGTAGAATTCTAAAAGATGAAGGTCATCCATAAAAGGCTCCAAGGTGGTACCTTCTGTAATGTTGTTTCGCTATAGCTTTTACGTGCTTCAACCGATTGATTTTACACATCCAATATCCCCAATCCCCCAAAGAGATTAGTTTGGAGAACCTCTAAAGAAATTTAAACCTAACTCCGGGTTTTCCCAATACTTTTTTCAAGCGTTGCGGTGGTTTACTTTCTTTTAACTCTTTCAATACAGGACGGGTATTTGACACGTGCCCTGCACAGGGCAGGTTTCAACATTATATTCACACGAGAGAAAATATAATCATGAGGTATTTGCTTTCAAATAATTAAATGGAGAGGTTCTTTCTAAATCAGACCCGACGGCGGACGCGAATATAATACATGGCTGTCAGTCAACCAAGGGTACGTTTTCGGGTGTTTATGAAAAAGAGCGAGCAAGCCAAAGTTAGGTTGCTTTTGACGAGAGAGTGGATAGGAAATCAAAGCTTGTTAATGGCCATCTATCTTTAACGGTGAAACAATTATTTAAAATTATGTGCGAGCCAGACAAGATGAAACTTTAGTTCACAAAAGCAGTTGAGCATGGTTCTGGAGCGATCGTGGGTGGGGGACCTGTGTGGAAACTGTAATTGAAAGCAAGAATTCTGTTTATTCATAATTATTTCATTTCATTGGATAACAATTCTGTTTATTCATAATTTCTTCGAAAATCCAAACCTGTCAAGTTCAGTCTCTGAAATAAAGGGAATCCTTTGAAAATAAACAAATTTTCCGTTCTGGGGAATACTGAAGTTAGTAGTATAAACGACACAAACCAAAGATATCTGTAGAAAATCTGCGGAACAGGGTTTGTTTAGAATTTGTCACCTGTTGGCTTACGTGCATTAATCTATGCGATTGTTTCTTTAAAATTGAAATATTTTAAAAAAACATTGGATACAAATACAAGCTTAATTGTAATAAATAAATTCAGGCTGAAAAGAGAAAGGTGGGCTAGGTGGACACTGGGGGAAAACGGGCATTTTGGGGCTTCATAGTTTCTGTTTCGAATATTCCAGCGGATACCTCCATCTGTGAAAACTATTATACTTTATGTGTCCGCCTGCCTTCATTTCTCAGAGTAATATGCACTCATCGTAAGCAGCACGCTTGATTCATAGATTTAATTTGCGTTAACTTTTCCCTCCTTGATTGTATTTTTTTTACCCAGCCAAATGTTGGATTGAGAGGTATATGCCCGACCTGGTTTACCCTCTCTAGCTACAATTGCTCTCTAGGATTCCGTCTTGTACACAGCAACTGGCTTAATAATGCTTGACCTTTCATGTTGGCTCCTTCCATCGATTTGTCATACATCATTAAATCCCACTTTCCTAGAATAAAATTCTAACTTCTTGTGTACACTCGTTTGAGAAAGTGAAGTAGTTTCATCCAAGCCGAGAGTAGCTCTAGTAGTCTTGAGGCAAGACATCCAGGTAAATTGACTGCCTAACTAGCATGATTTTGATTTTGATAGGGTATGGACATGGGAGCAACATACGTGATGAATGTCTTTAGCTCTACTACTCGTACTAAATCCTCACATACTTACGTGGGTGGATAGTGAATAATATATACATATATACATATGCAAGATATATTACAAATATCGGCCCATTTTTGTCCATTTTTGAATTAGTATTAATAGGACGGAGGATTTTTAAATATTTGAACCGTTTTAAATCATGCTATGCTCATTCAAATCGACATGAAGCACGAAATAAAGAGTTCATAAAAAATCCTGAACAATTTATTTAAAAAAGCAAAAAGGAAATGAATTTCCAAAATAAGAGTACATTGTAATGAGCAACCCGTCCCGAAGTCTGAAATTTATGGAAAGGTTCAGTCATTCGGACCAGCAATAAGACCACGATCTTACTTTTTTTGGTACTATCGTCATTTGGATAAACAGTTTCACCTCTACATAAAGTCAAAAGTAAGAAAGCACCTTGTTAAAAAATGACACACGATCAAGCACGGTAACCTGACGTAGCCACAGTTGTTTCTAATATCAAATAAATACATTACGCAATTAAAGCCTCATATGTTAAATTAACAGAAAAAATATATGCAGATACAACACAGCAATCGATTATTCAAAAGTTTCAAATTCCTAGATCAAAAGGGTTCCTAGAGATTTTGCGATATCAGATAGACGAACAAGGCAACCAAGATAATTTTATAAAGTAGCTTTCACTACCCAATAAAAAATCCCTCCGTACAACTTTGAAGGGAAGCATACTATCCGAGGAAAAAAAAGTTTATTAAAATGGCCCTTTTCCAAAAAGTCTTGCAAAAAAATCAGACAAAAGAGAGAGGAAAAAATGAAGTTTTTCACCATGAAGATAACTACAGTAACCATTACTTTCAACGAGATCTCATAGAAAACCGTTTTAGCACAAAGTAACTCCTTCAAAGGATGAATACAAGTGGCCAACTCGTTCAACCTGAGAGGGTATGTGTGTAGCTAAATAGATTTCCAAGTAGAGCCCACACACAGAATTTTTTTCGTCCTTCCGATAGGAATGTATGCAGAAAGAGGAGACGCCAAACAATAAAAAAGAAAGCAACCGTGGTTACCATTTCTTGTAAGAAATGGGCTTCGTATCAAAGGTTCAATCGGGGTTTAGTGTATAATGAAGGGAAAATTAATGTACCTAAAAAATACTTCAAGAGTTTTTGCATAAAAAAAGGGAATCCCGAATTAGAAAGAAAAATGTTTCGGAAGTTTCATAGATGAAAAATAAAATTACATTTTGTATAAACGGGTAAAATATAATGATAGTCGACTTGATCAAACAATATTTTGCGGTTGTATTGAAGTTTTTTGTACTTTTAGAACGTACAAAAGCATCTGACTTTACAAATCTTCTTTGAGCGTTGGAAACTGGTCCTGACGAGAATTAAAACCGCTCGTAAGCGAGACGAGTTAAAAGGAAACTTGTCTAGCTGAGTTACCTTTAACAGGGGATGGCTCAGGTCGGATATCTGTTGTGAGTTCCGGCGAAAAACTCTACTCAAGAAGGTTTCATGTTACTTTAATTACAGAATTTCTTTTCTTCATCCACATTTTTCATGCCTTGACCGCTTCTAAACGTTTCTTTCAAACAGTTTTCATCTTAGATTAAGTGAAACTCGAAGCCTGACCGTTAACTGTGGAATGTCAAATAGATTTTCGACAAAGAGGTTGGGAGAAAAAGGGAAAGAGAATTGTTCCACTTTGATTTTTTTTGTATGAGGATAACTTGTCGTTGTTGACGACCATCATGAAGGTCCACGGGAAAAAGCGACCCACCAAAAAAAAAACTATTGCTCATTTCAACTTTCTTTTTTGCTCTTCCTTCACTTTACTTCGTAACTTTAACTTTCCAACTTGTCGCCATCTTCTTTCTTGAAATATATAAGCTGACTGAACAAAAAAATACCTCTAAAGAAAGAAGTTGTATAGAACAACTCCAAGAAAATGGTTGCTTGAAGAGAGTACAACGACAATCCAGATTGGAGATGGTTTAGATTCTGAGAAGTAAGAAAAAGTTACTTTGTCCGAGCGTACATGCATAATTTTCTTTCCTAGTTTACCTATAATATCTAGGAAAGAAACAATCGACATGAAAGAAAGGGGAAAGTATGGCCCATAAAAGATTTTTCTAAGCCGTATGAAACAAATTAGATGGAGGTTTGTTAGTCAGCATTTGATATAAAACGTATTGATATGAATTTTTTTTACTATTATAGGTTGCTATATTTTTTGTAATACATACTTAAAGGAAGAATCCTCTGCAATAAATCTCAGGTTTTTTGTTTCTCTATAAGCTCTTCACCTATGCAATTGCATGTAGCACGTTCGTGTTGATGCAGTTTGCAAGAGCTTGTGAATCCATGTGTAACGATATTGCATGATCAGAATTGGTTGTGAAATGCTACACATCCGATTCCATATCCCTATCCCTCCTTCCGTTCAACTGACATAAGATGGAAGTGTGATTGAAGAAGATGCAATACCTGCTCGAATCAGTTTACCAGAAAGGGAAAAAAAAATGGGGGAACTCCTTGTCCACTTGCAGCAAATTAATAGTATTGATTTCCCAGAATAGAAAATTTTTGACGAATTTTCTAGTTTTCCTTTCAGATCAAAAAAATTAATAAATATTTCCCGCAGGAAACAAAGGCCACTTTATCTTTAAGTGAGTGACATGCATCCCTTCCATTTGATTTGACGATTCTTTGAATATATCTGTCTTTTTTTTCTTGCCTCCTGTTGTCAACAATTTTAGTTTTTTTTTGTGCAGTGTGCATCCGCACTGGTGCACTTGTACTGTCCAGAGAAAAGGGAGACCTAACACAAAATCCTGACCAAAAAACTTTTCCTCCCAAAAACACAATCATGGATCACTCACTCAAAAGCCTGACGAGTGTGCTGCTCAGGTTCGTGGTAATTTTTTGTCTATAGATTTCATTCAACACTACTCGACGACACAAACAAACTGACGAAAGCGAAAAAACGAGAAGAGAGAGGAAGAGAGAGGTAAGCAGGCTCCTTTCTTTTTACACTCACAATCTGAGCAAAGTGAAATGCTCAATTTTCTATAAGAAGAAGCCAACTTTAGTCGAGAGCATAAGTACCTTTACACGGTTGATGTAAAGGAGAAAGAAAGAGGAGAACCGACGGCGGCAGCGGCGGCGTTGATGTGTGTATGTACGAAAGTATTTCGTAAAGTATCCTCCAGACCGTATCATCTCTTGAGTAGTTTGAAAAAAAAATGTATATATCAGTCCCTCCATAAAACATATACAGAGAAATGCTTGACTATACCCTAGTTTCACCTATTCCCAGGCTGCTCATGAGACTCTTCTACTTTATATCTATATTATTATCGTTTAATGGAAGGAGATAGGGCCGCTTTAGTTTTTGTATTGTGCCTCTGGGAAGTAGGTAAATCTTTTCACTTTCATCAGCCGTGTTATCTTTCAGTGCATGCATGCATGGGAAAGATTTTTCCTTGGATAGGTAGGCGCTTATTTTTTATTTTTTTATTCAGGAGGTTCATATGAAGGGAGATGTGATGTAGGTGGTATTCTCGTTCAGATTTCTTTTTTTATAGTATAATTTTGAAATGCCTGTGGAAAAATTACAATATGAACGTGAGCGGGGAAAGTAGTATGATGAGTTGTATGAAAGCGATGAATGTAAAATGTGATCCTCCTCATGGGTTTTATTTAGTATCATCTAATTTTACGTGTGCGTGCCGTGCCAACTTTGATTTTTTTCCGTACGAGCATTTTGTTTCACACACATTGTCAGTCTGTTTCAGCCGAAAAAAAAGAGTCTTGTGTCTGCTGGCAAAGGGATTTAAGGTGGAGGACGAGCAAGTTAATTTGTTTGATTTGTTCAACCAATGTTACCAGTGCAAAAAAAAAAAAAGAATTGTGTAGAAGAAGACAAAAAAGTTGTAAGTCTAGACTGAATGTATGTTTTTGTTGAATTCTTGAATGGAAGAAAAAGCATAAAAATTCTCCATGATTATCAGATTTTGAAATTGGTTTCACTGCACAACGAATAGGAAAGAAGGCATTTTACTGTGCAGTTACATTTTCTCATGTAAAATCATATAAAATTTGGAAATCATCAAGAGAGCTTTCGCAGGTTTGCAACGAGCATAAAATACCCATGATGAATATGAAACCAATAATGGTTAATGGTTGTAGGAAACAGTAAACCTTTTCATGTAAAGTGCAAACGTGTATATAACCCAGTAGCAGAGCAGCATGCATATATATCTATAATATTTCCAAGACCATTAAGCGTATAAATATAAAAATAATAACTAGTAAGGACCTTGTTCAATCAAAAATCTCCAGCTTTTATACTGTTTCGGAACAAGTGTTCCACTCTCGACATGTTATAATCACGGAATCACCGATCCTCCAAAATATCTCGTAGACGAAGGAAGACGAGGTCGGTCAGCGTTTCCTTCTATAATTGTGCTCTAAACTACGGTGCGGCAATGTTGGGCAATATAGTACCAGGCGTTGTAAAATATGCACGGATTATTATACCTCCAAATATTAACGTTGATATATCCCCTTTTGCGGGTAGCGTTTCCACCGTCCCCCCACTTGTTTAGCATCGAAGCCCCAAATACCATTACAAAAATATGAATGGCCATGTATGAAAATTTACCATTCGATCTGATATAAAGCTTCATCTATTAAATTCAATATTATAAAACAAGTAGCGGAAGATGTATCTAGCCGAGAGTCTGACTTTGATACGTTTAGCCATAAATTACATGCATGAAAGTCATTTTGCGTTGAAACAAGGAAGAAAATAATCAATGGGCTGTGTGGTGGTTTTGGTGATGATGGTAAGTGGAGAAGTGGCAAAGGCAACAATAGAGAACAAAAAGGAGATGTGTTTTGAGCGTTGCATTTCCAAAAAAAAAAAAGCTTTTTGCCCTCACCGTCCGCGTTACTCGACAAAATTTGGTGAATATTTTTGCTATGCAACTGTTGGTGAAGTCATCTTATGAGGAGGCCGCCGTGGACGTGGATACTCCTTTTTTCCTCTCTCTTCCCTGGCTAAAACTCGGTGGAGCAGGAGGAGTAGTCGATAGTGTATGTGATTGTGGAAATTTTCTTGCTCGAGAGGAAAATTTGTCGGAGGGTTTGTTTCCAACAAAAAGCCACTAGAAAGACTAAAATTGTGTATTACCCAAGAACCGATTCAGTTTAAGAGGAAAACACACGCATACAAACACATCAAACTGGAAAGTTTCATCAGCGACATTATATCCAGAGACAACATGGCGAACACATCTAGCACGGCGGTGGTGGTGATGGTGGTGTCGTTACGACAAGATTGTGTGGTCTGCCTTTTTGGAAAAAACATCGACGACACAAAATATATCAGTTGGAGTATGCATGTGTGGATGGCGAGAGCATGGATGTGTATTGGTGATGGCCATGACGATCATGTGAACGCATGCATGCATGTATTTATTATAGCATTAAATAGATCTATAACAGAAGATAAATTTTTTGAGGGAAAACTGTACAAAATTAGAAAGTTTTTTTTCCGGGTGATGAAATGAAATGAAGATGAGCAAAGACAAAGAGACGTGGAGTGGTGGAGTGGGGAAAACAAGTAGTACTAGTTTTGTACGCTCACCACCCTGTTGTCGTCGAACGGCGACAACAATACCAAAACCGACCAGTGTTTTCGACTAAAAACTTAGCCAGTATTGTAAAATGAATGGTTTAATACTTTGTGTGTAATGATGACAATAATAAAAAAAGAGAATTTTGAAGGAAAAGTAGTTGAGAGAGAGAGAGAGAGAGAGAGAGTGGGAGGAAGGGGGAGAAATCCAGTCCGAATGTTTTTGGCATTCTGCATGTGACCATGGATTTTAGTAGGAAAAACTAGTTTTGCAATTTGACCGTTTTATACGCAATAATATCTGGAGATCCAATCGACTGTGATTAGTAATCAAAACAAGTCTTGTAACTTCCCCGGGCATATCTTGGCATATCTTCCGAGATCAAATCTGAGTTTGTCTTTAATGAAATGCACGGAGGAAGACAAGAGCATTAATCTACAACAGAATAAAACATCTACGAAAATACTCATTACTTTTAACGGTGGACATTTTACAAGTTGCTAAATAAAAATTTTGTTAGTAAGAAAACTCGTAGACTTTATTCTTACTTTTCTTTTCCGTGTTTTTTTACATTGGTGTTCATGACACACACAAATGCCACGACTCTTTTTTATCCTCGAAAAATTGTCTTCAGCCCTATTGCATGCATAATAGCAATAAAACGTTTAAAAAATAAGCTCTGAACTTTTTCTTTCTGTGCACGGAGGAAGACAAGAGCATTAATCTACAACAGAATAAAACATCTACGAAAATACTCATTACTTTTAACGGTGGACATTTTACAAGTTGCTAAATAAAAATTTGGTTAGTTGTTAGTAAGAAAACTCGTAGACTTTATTCTTACTTTTCTTTTCCGTGTTTTTTACATTGGTGTTCATGACACACAAATGCCACGACTCTTTTTTATCCTCGAAAAATTGTCTTCAGCCCTATTGCATGCATAATAGCAATAAAACGTTTAAAAAATAAGCTCTGAACTTTTTCTTTCTGAGCTCGGATTCCCCCGTTACAAAAAAAATAACACACAAGGCATGATGATAAATGGTAAGTAAAAGTTAGACAAGGTTGTATACCTAAGGAAAAAGCAAAAGTTAAGCTTTAAAGTCGTTCATAAAGGGGAAATGAAGAGACTCTGCCGCTGCCTGTATTCAAAGTACATTTACATTATGCAAATTTTTTTGTAAATGATATACCACTGTGACAATGACGTAACCATGTTTACTCTCATTTTCTCGTTTGCATTTTATATCGGAGCGCGTTTTTTCTTTAATGTCCCTTCTGATAAGGATGGGTGAAAGGTAAAAAAAAGTGAAATTAAAAATCCTTAATAGCAAACATGCATGACACTGTTTTCTCGTATAGTCGTCGTAAAAACTCAATAAATAGTTTTTAATACGAAACCCTCCTGCATGTGACCAGAAGCAGAGAGAAAAACACAGTGCGAGGTTATTTTAAGCCATAAAAAGCTTATAGAGTACGCTCGTCTTTGATACAATTTCCTAGGCATTCTTGTTATCGCTAAATATTACCACCGCCGCTATCTGTTTGGCTCTAAAATAAAGGTTGTTGTCTCTCTAAAAATTTTCCAGGTGTTTTTTGTTCAAGTAAACATGAGCAGAACTCGGGTTCGTCGTCCACACTCGAGCCTAGCTCACTTTCGCATAACATATTTGCTGGAGAGAGAGAGAGAGAGAGAGAGACATTTTTAATCTGTTAGACTAACACGTTCCTATTATCTCTCTTTTCTAGTCTAGTTAAATATGGATGACAGAGTGACATGCAAATAGAAACACGATGAAAAAACAGCAATGAATTTGGTTAAAGAGCCTTTAAACACAAATTTTATGTGCGTAATGGGTGCGACGAATAATATTCTCCGAAAAACAGATTCTAATTTTGTAATATCTCGTCTCTGTTTTTGTTGATATCATTTTTTACTTGGAAAAGCGTTACTAGTTTTGCGTACAGATTCACCTTGTGCTTCTTCCCTCAAGTAAGTAGTATCATATAAAAGTTTTTTTTGGTACGTGGTCTTTTAATGCAGCGTGTTACAACACCACCCTTGAGCGATCGGCAACATGTATAAAAAAAAGTATTATATGGCGATGGAGGTGGCAGTGACGTTGTTTTTTTTTATATTCTCTTCTTCATCAACATCACAGTCAGCTTTCTTTTTTTTATACGGCCACGTTTTAATACTAATATTGAGGAAGATACGATGATGATTATAATGATTGTAGTGGTAGAGGAGGTAGTGTGGTTGGTGTTTTGTTCACTTACTCAATTTGCTAGTCACCGTTTTCCTCACAGTCAGCTTGTGTCTCTTCTCGCGCTAAGCTTATTTGCAGTTTTTAGTCATTAACCAGTACATTTACGTTTGCATATATTAGCTATTATTATCGAAAGAATGAATGTGCTGTGTACAAAGACACAGTCGATGGAAGACTTGTAAGCTTCCTTCAGTTTTTTTCTTTAAACTCGGCAACATGCATAAAATTTTCTCTTGTAACAATAGGTGTACGGGGTGAAGCGCTATTATGAAAGAACTATGTATACTTTTTGTTATAGTTTTTAGCATAGGTAGGTATAGGAATAAAAAATTTCTAGCGAATAAATTTTTGTGCTAATATTCTGACAGAGCTCAAGTAGAAAGCGCCATGATAAAAGAGCAGGAAAAGTTATAACTGGATGAAAGAGAGAATTTACACTTGCCTTTTTGGTTTTACTCGTGTGTCTGCACAAACGGCACTCAGATGAACGGCTGAATACCTATGCACAAAAAAAAAACACTTTCGTGCGACTTCTGATAGGCATGAAAGAGGCATTAGTTCAAAGGCGATGGTGATATTTAGAGGGTAAATTTTTAGCCCAGACTCCTCCTTTCCTTTGACTTTAGCCATTTTCATAAAATTGGTTATTAGTAGTGCTGTATAATCAATGATGTCGTGTTATACGACTCAAAACAAAGTCGTAATGAAATTGTTTTCATTTTAAATGCGAGTCAAAAACTTGTGTTCGGTTGAAATAGGCAACGGTTTTACTGTACATTGTACTAACTACTAACCAGTTTAGGTAGTATTACAAGTTGTTCTGCTACGTACAAGCTTCTGTCAGGATAGTGTTCCGGAATATTGAACTCTACTAGAAATCCCTTTAATAATTACCTAAATCAAGCTTTTTTTCTGACGAAGCTGTACAAGTTAATTGCTCCGATTTTGCTGACATTTTAATGAGAAAGTAGAATCAGGGCGGCAGGGAAGGTAAATTTTTGTCCACACAAAGGCTTGATATTGGGCAAAAAAATCAACTAATTACGAAAACCTTTATCTTATTAGAAAATCATGTCATGAACGGTACGGCTTCTTTTCATTCCTTTTTTTTTTTTTTTTTTTTTTTTTTGTTTAATTGCAGTTAATTACGAAGCCTAGTGAAGTTGACCGAATGAAAAATTTAGGCTTCAAAATAAATATTCTTCTGGCTCCAATTTGCCCTTTAACAAGTTTATCTAACTGAGAATAGCTCCATATTTGTCCCAATTGCCTTTAGCATTGCTCAAGACATTGGGGCAATAACATTTAATTCATAACTGTAAAATTAAGCAATCGCCATTAATCAGAAAGACAAGTTTTACTGTGTTTTTCAAGTCTCTCGAGCGCGAGCGCAATTAACCTGTACAACTGAACATGTGACATGTTATCGGATGAAATTAAAAATGACTGGAATAATCGATGAGATGTGTGTCAAAAAGGCACTAAATCCTATCAAAAGTCCTATTAACATGACATATACACGAACAGTTCACTACCATAAACAAACAAAAATTGACAGACTTTTAGAGAAAGCAGCAAAAAAAAAAAAAGTAAAACACGAGAGAGAATTCTTAACTAACTTACAGCTACTGGCTTTGCACTCATGACACCTACCTAAAAACGCCAAGATAAATTCTTAATACCAAAAAAAACGAACAAAAAAACATTGTTTCCCTTCGTATCTTCTTTTAAACGTCTTCTCTAATAAATGGATTGGCTTTGTCAGTTATGAGACTCAACAGTAGAAACTTGTTACAAGTTTTTTCTCCGCTCGCTTTCACCCAGGAATGATGTAATTACCAAGTCCTTTAACATTCACACGAGCTGAGTGAAAATTACGTTTTTGCCTGTGAATGATTTGTACCAATGAAGCGAAGAAAGTGATGATAATAGCCACAAAAAAGTGCTCTTGTTTATCTGAGCCAATTCAGAGAAGAAAAAACAAAATTTACCTTTTATAATGAAGAAAGCTGCTGGTGTTGCTTCTCTTGCAAATATAGCGTCGACACGAGCGCGGTGAGGATTTTTTTGCATATTTTTTAGTGAGCACGTTGTACACACATTTGTTTCATTTTGAGGCTATTATCATGTTGCAATAGCATTTTCTTTGAGTTGACATTACCCCCAAGAAACAGCTCAGCTCTGGCGAAGGAGGTACTCTAAAAAAACAGGTTTTATTCATACATTTTTTTATACTGGCGATGATTATAAGTATTTTGTTAACTTGTTTCCTTTGTCTTATTCTTGCGTTTCTTGTCGTGGTGTATGGACTGTCGTCATTTCATTTCATTCCGTCTAATAACCGTCATCCGATGAGGGTTCGAATTATAATAGGCCGAGGAGGAAGCCCTAAAAATTTTTAGAGACAATGAAAAACTCTCTTTAGCTCAGTTCTAAACTTCGTTTTTTTTTCCTGGAATAAGTTTGTTAGAGAGAAAGCAGAAAAAAGAACATGTATAATGTTGTTACAAATTCTTAGCGGACTTTAATGGCTTCTTTCTCTTTTTTTTACATTTCACCTGGTGTAAACGTCGCTCCAGCGAAATAAATGCCAAGCGAGTATTTATCCTGGACAGAGAGAGAGAGACAGAGAGGGAACTTTTTATGTGTATGAGTTGTACTGCTTTTCAATTTAGATTTGGTGATAATGGAATTTCAAAGGCTTTGCCAATCGATAAAATGGAGAAAAAAAATACTAAAATATGGGAAACATTTTCTGTACAAAAAAAAGTTTATTTTTTTTATCTCGCAAGAAAAGAGGAGCGACAATTTTCTAAAAAATGGCTGACATCGAGAGGTTCTCGATTGCATTAATGTTTTACTCGGTCGCATTAAAATGCATAAAAACTTCATTATGTAGTTTGCTTGATTATGTTAACTCGTTTAGAATAAGACAGAATAGAAGCCTTGCATGAGAAGAGCACACCTTTCCCTAAATGCCAAAAAAAGTATTATTAAAAAATATTATATAGCTCGTCAAAAGGGGAAAACAGGGTTGGGTAACGTTCTGTTTGAAAGTCAGGGACGAGCTGTGTATGCAAAAATAGGCAAGATACAAAATGTCAATTGAATTTGTATCGGTGTTTTGTAGTTAAATGAAAAAGGAATTTAGTACGACTCGGAGAATAAAGTTTTAATTATTAACTGTCAAATATACATTTACAATTCATGTTTTTGACTGGCCATTTCTTGCTGGCTGAAGTGGACAAAAAGTTAAAAGCGCGGAAGGACAACAAGGGAGAAATTCCATTTTAATTGTGTTTCTGTCTCTCCCTCCACATTGATAAGTTGGCAATTAATGAATTAAAAATCATTTTGGACGCTTGTATATCCTTGTCACCTGGAGACACTCTTATTTTTATGTATTTGGCAGCTTGGCACGGAGAAAATTAAAATATTTGCGTATGGCGGAGCACTCCCTCTGCTCTTCACAAACCGCACTGTGAAATATTAGCCTAATTAGTGTGTCATCCTGCAAAAAATAATGGACTGTGAAGCACAACTGGGCATTTCATGTTCAACCAGGAGTCAGTGTAAATAATGTTATCAAATGCGAGTTTCTCAGAGCCAAAAACAATCATGAGTTTTATGTTTCTACCCAGAATTAATTTATGACAGGGAAATTATTATATATTTTTTTGAAACTCAGCGTTACGTCCTTTTCTTTTAATAATATTGGAGCGAATAATAGTCAGGTTATGTGTATAAAGTATCCAAATTATAACCTGCTTCATTTCTTATCATTATAGATAATGATGATCATCATATTATTAAATTTATTAAAGTCAGTGTCTGGCTGAGAGTCCGTCTCTCTGCCGCAAATTTATTTCACATGGTAATAATATTGGGAAAAATTCTTTGCAGTTACGCGGAGAAGGCAGAAAAAACGCGAGGAGCTGCTGGACAGTAGTCGTTTTTTCGGTAGATGTGCTTATTTCCAGTGTAAAAGTTCAGCTAGAGTTATTATTATAATAAATCATATTAGTTGTATTCATTTATCCACATTCACATGTGTCCCCCAACAAAATAAAAATATAAAAATGTAGGGAAACAACAGGATAAAAAGGATGAGAAAAAAAGTTGGTTAGCCTATGAGTTATGAACATATAAGGTACATATATATATATTTGTTATGGTTCTTTCCATATATATGTTATAGATATATTTTATACAGTCAGAGTCACCATAAAAATCTGCTTCTCCCTAAGCGTAACAGCTCGCGTTATTATTCCCCGTTCCTTTTTTTTCATATGCAAGAAATATAAGTTTTTTTCCTGATAAAAACAAGGAATTCAATATATTCTACTGCGAGTTAATGTCCACCGGGCTGGAGAGCAATATGAAAAACGATAAGTGAAGAAAAAGGGAGTTGAAATGAGACGACATGTAGAGACAAGAGAAGTGAGAGAGGGAGTTAGAGTAGGCGAGTCGAAGGAGGAGGTCCGCGATGGCGAGAAGGAAATTAGAAAGATGACAAAAATTGAGAGAGAAGAAGAGAAGAGAAGAAAAAAAAAACTCAACTTTTATTTTTATACGAGCAGACCTATAAATGACTTACAACTTATCTCTTTCCCTCACTCATCTTTACGTGAAATATTTCCTATATAATTTTCCCTGATACTCATGTATAAGAATAAGATCCTTTTTCTAGATACATTTTATAATAACTTCACCATCCTCTTAATCTTGTACATTCTTAAGGCTGGAAACAGTATAGAGCTTTTTAAGTGCGCAAGGATAAGAGCATCAAGAAAATAATAATAATAAAACTTGTAATTGTGTTCCCGCATTTTTCTCCTCGTAATGAACTCTCCTTTATACACCTAGACACAAACTAATGTATAATTTTATTTGTATTTTTATAATCAGTATAATACATAATACATTGCATTGCAAGGTCTTGGTGATGCGCAAAATATGACCAATTTGCACAAAAAAAATTCATAATAAGCCCAGATATTGTTTTCCTACAATTTTATTGACAACAAACCACCGGGTATAATTTTGTAATACAATTTTTCCTTAAATAAGAGCCGATCCTCCTATAATGTATGTACAGAAGAAAATATTTTGTATGAGGAGCCATAAATAGTCAAATAAAATTTTTCATCTTGCAGCCTAAAACTTGTACGATTTCACAATGACGTCTCACTCTGAAATTGTACAAAAACCTGGGTACGAATTCTTCTTATACTTATCCATATTTCCAATGTTGCTGGATAAGGACACCCTCCAAAGTTGTCATTACAACTAGTGCACATATATATTTCTCCCCAAGCCATGGCCATCATCATTTGCACTTTTTGGAAGCATCGTTAACCTTACAAGAGCGATGATTCTTTTCTGTAGAAAAAAATAGAGCGAAATAAAAGCTGTTAAGCCACAGCTATAATGACGAAGCTGAAAGAAAACTACTAAAGAAAATGCTAAGAAAAAAAGGAAAAAGAAAACTCTGAGAAAAATCAGCAAAAAAGACAAAGAAACCGAAAAGGATTGCATTTAAACGCGCTATATAAGAGTTAATAGAAAGAAAAAATTTGACCCCTGACTCTGACCCCTAGGATTGACCAATAGGGCCGAAAGTCAATAGAGTTCTTGCAAAAGACCTATAGAGTCACTGTACCAAGTTTGGTCCAAATCGGAAGAAATCTAAAGTTTGACCCCTGACTCTGACCCCTAGGGTTAACCGATTGGGCTGTAAGTCAATAGAGTTCTTGCAAGTGACCTATAGTATGACTGTACCGAGTTTGGTCCCAATTGGCCACAATTTAAAAAATTGACCCCTGACCTATTAGCAAAAAAGACAAAGAATCCGAAAAGGATTGCATTGAAACGCCCTAAATAAGAGTTAAGAGAAAGAAAAAATTTGACCCCTGACTCTGACCCCTAGGGTTGACCGATAGGACCGAAAGTCAATAGAGTTCTTGCAAAGACCTATAGTATGACTGTACCAGGTTTGGTCCAAATCGGCCGAAATCTAAAGTTTGACCCCTGACCCTGACCCCTAGGGTTGACCGATTGGGCTCAAAATCAATAGGGTTCTTGCCAGTGGCCTAAAGTATTACTGTGCCAAGTTTGGTCCGAATCGGCTAAAGTATATGGCTTGTAGAGCGCGGACAGACAGACAGACGGACAGACGGACAGACAAACTCATCGATGTCATTACTTGCTGAACACAGTTCAGCTTCGTAATAATTCTAACATTGCAGGAAAATATTGGAGATAAGATATTGCATAGGTATAATAATCATCTGACACAAGAACCTACAACTTGAAATGGGTATAATTACCTGCTTAATTAAATCAGCATTTCATTGCCGCCGGTAAATGGCATGTATAAAATAGCAGGGAAAATGTTAATGCGACAAAACTTTGTCACGAAGGATATTACATGTGGAACAATGTAGACTCGGTGATATCGGGCACTTTACCTAAGTCACTAATGGGTTTTACAACCCTGAAACAACCAAAGTATTATCCTTCTGATTACGTAATGGCATTTGTTTGATGTACACAAGCACACTTTTTTTTGTATCAAAGCTCAGAGGGTATTACAACCACATTTTTGGCGTAATCCTTAAAACAAGCATATTTTTGATGTTTTCCCCGACTTGACGAGAAGAGTCTACAAATAGTTCTAATAGGATTAAAGAATTTACTGCAGCTACTTTATTTCTTTAAAGTGGCCCTCAAGAAGCAATCCATAACCGTCGATGAAACTGGAAAAAAAGCCTTGAATGTTCCAAAATTAGAATGCTTCCCGTCGATTTTCCCGGAGTAGTTCTAGCGTATCCGAGAACTCGCATTACGGCTGATTAGCTAACAAGGTCTTCGAGTGAAAATCTACTCGGCAAAGGTGAAAGCATAAGCGAACAAAACTTGTAGTATGACATAAACGAGCTATCAGTGAAGGTGGCAATCAAATTGTCAAAGAGCTACGTAACATCATCACTAAACAAATGCCATCACAGAACGGAAACTATTCTTCCAGGCACAAAATCCTCGCAAATAAAAGAGATTGGAGCTTCAATTATCAAACTTCTGTTTATCCGTGAGAGGGCCACATACTGGGACTTGATTGAGGGCTTTTGTATTTTTTTCACAGGAAATAGTTTTCTCTGTCATGGGTCATATGACATATCATGCTGGCTTAGTACGTAATATTATGTGTTCATCATACAACCCTCAGCGCTTTTTGCCTTGTTCCGACTATTATAATGGAACAGTGGCACCAGATAGGTTTACAATGGAGCATGTGCCACACATTTTAACTTAACTTGTCCCATACGTAGCTATTACTAAGCTCAAGTGTACATTTAACTTTTCAAGTTTAGCTTGTACAACATTCAGTTAGATTTGTAGAATCGCTTGGAAAAGTTTTCCAAAAGATATTATTACAATAAATTATTCCACGCTGACAATGGCCGTTCCGTGTAACTGCACGAAGGAACACAATAACTTACAAGTGAAGGTCTATTGGATAGAGCTCAAATACTGTGAGGAGGAGAAAAAGCACGTACCAAAAAGAAAGTTGCTATGACAAAATGAGAGCAAAAATATAAGCATTACACTGGAGAAACAAGGAGAAAAGAGAGTGAAAGACGGAGTGCGTTATGTTGCCTCAAAGGACGCTCTGGAGAAAGGTTTACCGAGCTTTTTTGATGAAATATCTACGTGCATATAAGACATTATTGAGAGAATCGCGTAATTGAAAGACTAATTGGTTTTCCACATACTCATCGTTACGGCGACCATAAAAAAATCTTTCTCATCTTGTGTTTCCAGGTTTTTGAGCTTTACTGCAAGGAAACGAGAGAAAGCTATGCTGAACAATTATATAAGTAATTAGATCGTTTTCATTCCGGCTTCTAAATGGAACTTTTCCATTGGCCTAAGACTTTTATCTTATTTGAGCACCGTTACAGTATTGAAGCAAGTTCAAGAGCTAAAGTAAAGCGCAAAAAGTTACTAATTGAAAAACCATGCAAACGAGAGTTGGCAGAGTACCACCTCTAGTCACACTAAGGATGCTTTGAAAGTCAACTTGACTTCGAAGGAGCTATTATTACCTCAGGAATCACTAATCCAATTTTCTCATGTGAATTACGGATAAATAATTTTGATGTGGCCAAAGGTCTCGTAACAAAAAATTTCGTGGTTTTACTTTATATGTGACTTGGAAAATTGTAAGATGCCGATCGTTTCTATCGTATTTTTCTTGCTCCACGGAAATAAATTATTGCTAAAAGTCACATAAATCGGCTAAAATTCATTGAATGAAGTAAAAATTAACTAACAATAGCAGTTTTAGTTAATTTTATAATTTTGCCGTACGTTTTTAGTACTGTTTATTATGCATGTTTAGCACGTTGTTTTTCATATTGAAAGTGATCGTTATTAAACAATTCCTGTCAAAATTTATGATACCGACAAGCCCCGCTTTTCCTTAGAACAACGAATTCCCACATTTTAACTGCTTTCAAATTCAGGATGCCTGTCTGACAACGGGGAACTGGACTAACAGCTTATCCATGCATTAATATTAGAACTCTTCAGTGTCCTACTTAGTCCGGAAAGCGATTTTGGATCCTGCCACATTTCAGTTTCAAAGTAAACAGAGCGAAAACTTCCGTTGTATTGTTACGGAGTGAGTCTACAATTCTCTCATGCCAAGCAACATGCCTCTCTCGCTCCCTTTCGGGTTTCAATTTTGAAAGCAAACACAAACAACGACCATCATCAACACGTGTCCTTTAGTGGTTGCAAATAAACTACTCATGTTTACCCTTTTGTTATTTCCAGTTTTATATGGTTCTCGCAGAGACTATGGAAAGGTGATAATCGCTTCGCAAAATGCTTTCATAAGTTATCTCTATGAAATCAGAGCTTCCGTACAAAATGCGAGCCTGCATTAGTAGCACACGGTATTTTATTTACTACGCAATCAAGTTTCGCACCAGATTGTGAGGTTTCCGTTGTTTTCTCCTGCTTGTGTAACAAGACAGGCTCTTTACGTCAAAGCGCACAATATAAATCTATTGACAAGTCTGACCTAACAGTAAACATATCGTGCCACACACTAAACTAAAAGTTGTTGTTAGTGTTGAAATTCCATAATAAAGTGCATGGTTGAATAAAATGCAAAGTAATCTAATGGTGAAACAGGTTCGAGGTACAATATTGTTTTTGAATTGATCGTTCGCTACTGCCTAACAAATTTTCCTGTGATTTTTGGTAGTGACAGTAATCTTGATTGAGAGGCTCTTCAGTTCATAACGCCAAACATACGAATTCGATATCATTGAAGGCAGCGGTGCTCAAGTCATGTTCATAATTCATTTTAATTAGCGATGGCACGGAGGACAGTGACGCTCTTGAGCTGTCTCAAGTCTTAGTTGAAAGCAAGAAGAAACTATGTTGCAACGGTTATTGAATTGAATTTGCAATTTTGCACAGATGCTATCAGATACATTCTGTGCGGAGGAGCATACACAAGATTGTAACATGATGCGTTATTGGCAAAAATATCCCAACTTTTCGTGTAAACTGAATGGCAAAGCATAGTCGAAGATTCGTAAGTGCCAAGAAACGCGTAACGTAATACTGAGATGATTTCCATATTCCATTAAGAGTGCGCCTGTGTCTTTTGAATACGAATTAGATATTCTCAAACCCCTCATGCATCTTGTGGCTTTCTAATCGAAATAGGATCTAGAGAATGTTTTGATCATTCCACCTCCATATCTTTGTTTATGCATAGCACAAGCAGTTTCTTTTTTTAATACAAACTTTCCGAGAAAGTTGGAAAGATGGACGTAAGTAAATTACCGTGATAGCTACTAGTAAGAGAATACGAGAGAAAGTTCACCTTTTTGAAATTTCAGAGTTTCAAGAAAGGGCTACGTCGATAACAACAGTCTAGCTTTCCATCCAACCAGTTTTTTAATACACATAGATTATAACTGTCCTCCAAGAACCGTACACAATAGGATTTCGAAAGGCTAAGAATATTTCATAACCGAATGCAATGCAAAACAACAGGAAGTGCCAACTTCTTGGCGGCAACGTTTGCAGTCGTTGTTGATATAGCCTTGCAGTATGTGCATTACAATATTTCCCGTTTGTTTATTAGGTTGTGTGAGCAAAGGAAACTAAGGAAAGTATATGTTAGATAAGATGTTTGTGAAGAAGAAGGACACTAGTTACATACAGGCAATAAACGCGATCAATAGTAATATATTCCCTGAAAGGTCATGTAGAATTGCGTATGTATCAAGGGTAAAGTCATCTCGTAACGTTTCCAGTCGATAGATTAATCATTCATGTATTGAACCCTACTATAGTAAAATACAGCAAAGTGACAACACCAGCGAGGCTATGGTATCGCTGAGTTTTGCTCAGAATCAAGTGATTAAACTCATGAATTTGGAAACAGATGGATTTAATTATAAATATATATGTTGCATAAACTTCCTAAAATTCCTACTGACTTTTGCAATGCAAGCTTAGAAGAGCAAGGTGCTTACATGAAAATTTGGTACTGTTTCTTCAAAACCCCTTTTGCAGGTCCCTTACGAAAACTTTACGCTGGGATCCGGATCGTGATATAAACGTAACTGCAAACTTGATATGGAAATGTATATGATATGGAATATGGATTTGCCATGTATCCATGAGTTGCAATTTTTAAACTGACAAGTACAATGAGGACGACACCTGTCGTTTTGATTTTCACGGATGCTTTTCATGGTGTTGTTGCCGAATAAAGCAAAACTTTTACCTCTTCACATCACATCGCATCTTATCATAAAAAAATACAACATATTATAATATCATCGCTTCTAGATTCATAAAAAACACTGTTCTGTAGGAGAACATTTTATACATCTTGACTAATGATGTCAAGGATGAACAGATTGATATAATCAAGCATATTGTACGAATATTTTCCGAACCAATGTGACGATTGACGATATGCTGTATCGCTAAAATGTAACAATGTTTTAGAGGACACTTTAGTATTATGTAAAACAGAGAATTACGTAAAACATGGATGGATGATGTAACTGTAACCGATGTTTTATACAAATACATTTGGTGTATATTTATATTTGATTTAAATCTAGCTACACAACGCACATCCTTGTTCATTTCACCTTGGACTTATAACATTCTAACGTGCGGGTTAAATAGGAGCTATGTCAAATTCAATATTACACTCTAATTTGCCTGTCTATGTCTTCAAGTGCTATGACTTCGTATATTAGCGAATAAGACTGTTTCCAATCTCGTTATTATTATAGCAAGGACTGACGTAATGCAGTTGTGCTCGAGCTGAACGCAATATCTTGTAAATGTTTTACTCTTCTTCTCTTATCTGACAGGAAACTGAAGTATCTGCTCGAGAGATTCACAAAGTTTGGCCTCCCTTTTGTATTTCATCTTTAGTGGACCTTCGAAAGGAATAGCTGTCACTATTGTCGCGTACAAGTGCAATTTTAATCTGTCAAAAGTGCGATTTTGGAAGACTAGTTGCTCGTAAGTCGGTATTTCAGAGAGACGAAAATACAAAAGCTCCATTTTCATGTGGACGAATTTTTTCTCCGAGAAGAGTACTTCATTCCAGCGTTGTGCAATGCAATACATTCACTCAAATTTCATTTTATCTTGCTCTCCCTTTCTTCTCTCAAATTTAACAAGTACATACATCAAGAAAGTTAGGACCTTATTAGGCTTTGCATTCACCTCGAAACAATATGAACGCTAATTTACTAGCAGACTTGGAACGAAATCATATCATGTCTTTTTTTTCTCTGAGATGCTTTTACATGGAAGTGGATTATTATTTCCCGATGCCATTTACTCTCAATTTAAGAACGTTACCGCGACCATATCTCATTCTGTTACACTCGTTCACTACGGTTTTGTACATCAAAAATATTTGATATTACAGCTTGAAACTGACTTAAAGAAAAGGGCATGAAGTCAACATGCATCCATTGAAGCTATCCAACTAAGAGAGTAGGGTACCCTTGAGCGGAATTTATGAGATTTGCAGAAGGAGAGAACATTGAAAAGAAGATATCGAGAGAACACTCAATTATTTCTAATCCCTGGTACGGCTGTGGAGTATTATTGTTCTGCACACGGTCAGACTTGTTTGGGTTTCAAGGAGCCATTCAAAATAACCTGTGCATATTACTCATTTTACATTTTCTTTGATGCTGGGCTGAGACATGAAATGCCTACACACACGTGTATCGGTAGTACATTAATTCAAAGAAACGTACAACTTATTGTTGACCAATTTATTGTATGAAAGCATGTTGTTCTTTAAGGGTGGAGGGTATTTGAATAAAACCCTAACTTGACTTTCTATACGGCATGAACCGTATTATTTTTGATAACGCGTACTGGGAACAGGAAAATCTATGTAAAAGTAGCTGCAGTTCATGGTATTTTCGGTATGATAGAGACTTTGGGAATTTTTTTAGTGAATCATAACCGTAAGATATCGAAAAACTTTTTTATGAAGAACAAAAATAGCCACAAAGTACCCAAAGTTCGGTCATGCGCTTTTTTATATATTAGAAATTGTGATTCTTTAGTGTATAGTGTGTGAATCATTTGATAAGAATGGTACTTGTGTTGTCTCTGGAGAAGAAAAAACCAGCTATAGTACTTGGTAAACAGTAGCGATATAGAGGAAAGCATGAAATAGTAGCCATTAGGTTTTGCAACATACACACTTTCCTGCTACAGAATGTTTGACTTTCACTTTTGATCGCTAGCGTATTTCCCCAGTGTATCAGTTCAATTTTGGTTAACCATCGAGGTTTCTTAGGTTGAAGGAAAAGGAAAAGGATTGGTTGTGTCAGATTGGGAAATTGGAGACGTACATAAAACTGCACGGCAGTGGTCACTCCAAAGGCAAAATGATAATCTACATTGGCAGCAGTTTCAGATAATGGATGGATGATGTCACGTCGTATCCTTGCAGCCTATTCGCGCTAAAAACTAATGCTGGCTATTATTACTAACGAAGAGTTTTTTAACTTGCAAGCAAAAATAAATTAAACTAATATTTACTTGGAATGCTTTACTTTCAGGGTGATTTATAGGATTTTAGGCTTTAAAATAGGTCCAGAATAAAAAAAAAGTACTATAATAATACATGCTATTTGCGAGTACATGTTTGTTCGTACCCTTGTCTTAGTCAGTAACAGACGTGACTCAGTTTCTAGTGTAAAAAAGACACGTCTCAAGTTTCAACGTGGCCGTTACCTTCCTCCGCGAACGTTGAACAGTTCACTAAACTGATGTAAATATGCTATCTGAAAAACAACGAGGTTGAAATTCATAGCATAATGGAAAAACGGACAGCAAAGAAACTTATTTTTTGAAGAAAAATACAGATTTCGACATGAATCAACGGTGGAAGGAAATATTCTCTGACACACGCGCAACATTACCCTTATTTATTATTGTTACGTTATTTGCAAGCCTTCTTCGTCATCGTCAGAAGAAGTCTGCGATCACAATATCCGGTTTTTATTTTCTGAATATCTNGTTACGTTATTTGCAAGCCTTCTTCGTCATCGTCAGAAGAAGTCTGCGATCACAATATCCGGTTTTTATTTTCTGAATATCTTACGTTTCCCATTTCTCAACTTTTTTTAACAGTTCTCTAAACTGGCACAAACAGACATTCCATTACTACAGATAGGGCACACAAGGTTTTTACTAAGCTGATGATAGAATAAGTTGGTTTTTCCTGTATCTTATTCACATACATAATAGGCTTATTGTTTTCCATCTAACCTCTTGATCTTCGGCTTTTCAGAGTCATTCGGATCATTTTCCCTCACATGTATACATTTTAAGAGCTCAGCTTATATGAAGTAGTATTATAACAAAAATAGCTTGGGTTTCTTCTGTACATACCCACGTGTGTGTAAGTTTAATATCCTCAATGTTGAATGTCATTAAAGAGAGGAATCCAATGGATGGTTGTGTGTGGGAAGGTTTTTGAAATGAGTTCCGTCAAAGCGTCTCCTCAGAACAAAACAATCTTCTCCAAGCTTACATGAATTACCTAGTTTCAGAGGGTATTCAATATTAAAGAAAAAAAATGGAATGGAAATTGAATTGCTTCGTGGGCAGGTAGACAAGGAGCTTTTTCTTCCAAGTACTTTTTCTTGTTTGGTTGGAAGTAGCTTGACTTTCCAGGTTACGAGTTCCAAGAAATGCCTTTAGCTTATTTGTGCAGATGGGTTTTGTGTGCTTGGCAGGGATCTTGAGGCGAAAAAAATACATGGAACAAAATGGGAGTGAGGTGTTCATTCTGGTTTGTTCTCAGTTCCCAGTAAAATCATCTCGTTCCAGGACGGAAAAGCCCTTCACAAAAGGATATTATAATTTAGCTCTCATCATGCAAGTCTAAACAAACGAGAGGGAATACTAATCGTCTTCAGACTTAAAAGCTTTACCGGGCCAAATACGAATAAATTCGCAATTTCTTAAGCTAGTGGAACCACCACGATTGTTGGAGACATGAAAAAGAAAACCTTTTGAAGATATGCAGAGTAGGAGTTTTCTTATAAACTGCGTGGAAAATGTTTTGGACTGTGAAACTTGCGTTTTGGAGACACCATTGTCCTGCACACAATCAGCATTTTAAGGCAGTTTTGTGCACTTTTAAATGTAAAAAGTTGTTTTAGGTATTCAAGTATCATTCCAAATCTGAGGTTGGTCCTCGGAGTGGTGTTATGTTATGAATGGATCCTCGAAAGGCTCAGCTACGAGAAAACTATGGAATTTGTTTTTTCTTACTCGAAACCATACTCGACCAATATAGAATCTTCATTTGAAATGCACAGAATTATTATTTATTCAGTAACACACATTAAGGATACGTGGGTAGTTTTCTTTTTGAAAAGTACCTTTGTTTGTTACTTCTTTTAAGACAGGTATACTAACTAATCTTAGTTAGCTACTAATACATACACCATCCTCAAATAATTTGGTGTAAGTGAAATATACTCCATACATATTGTACGTAAAGAATTGAATAATATCATTTGGTTTACCTTTCTGGTAGGGGCCATATGGCCTACAGCCTCTATCTCAGTAAGTGCACGTATATTATGACAAAAACTC
>VICI01000396.1:0-40200 GCA_019593645.1 Akabosia matsudoensis | reverse complement strand
GTCCAAACTCTGACTTTGGAAACCCAGGTTGGAATTTCATTAACTCGTAGAAAAAAAAATAGTTTCTTTCTTCACTATTGATTCCAAACTTTGGACGTCCAAACTCTGACTTTGGAAACCCAGGTTGGAAGGTTGGTTAAGGAGGAATTTTTTTAAATATGGTTAATCTACGTACTCCTGTCGCTTCCAAAGTTTGGAATTCCAAACCTTCTGTTTGGAAGTATACAAAAATCTTTAATCTTGAAGTATGTCGTATTTTCGTTTAACAGAAAAGCTAAGCAGAAGGGCCATTGCGCCATTGCCGGGGTTCAGCACACTGGTGGTCACATGTTTGAGAGGTTTCGGGATGAGTATGAGTGGTCTTACGGATTACCGTATTCCAACGCAGCGTAAGCATTTTGATGTTTAGATTAATGGAGGACAGATACGCCTGAATCTTTTGTTCATTACATTTTTTACATGTTTCAGTTACATTTTACGATCAATTTTGCGGTTCGTGAATGTGGAAGTTGGATGTCCAAAGACTTATATTAAGGGACGAGATGATCCTATAAATATTGGAAACTGGACCGAGGAAATGGAAGAAAGGGCAGACGCAGTTTTTCAGCCCCTTTGGCAAGATACTTTAAGTCCAGGCGAGGAGCCATCTCTACGGAGAGTTTCAACTATATTTGCAAAAGCTCAAGACTTTGAATACTGGCCGCAGTATAGTGTTGGAAGCTTCCTTGACTTGAGTGAACACGACGCTGATAATCCTCAAAACATTTCGTGGAGCTTTAACACTGTTAGAAAGAGGGTTACTGCCGAAGGCTTGGCTAGACTCTACCATGAACTTTTTCCATTTCTGCCGATCAATCCTCTGGACGAACTTGTGAATAGATGTAACCAAGCAGGCGTTGTTGTATCTGACGTGAGTAAAATATGTTTGAAAGCTGGAAATTCTGCTAGTTGCTTGCTAAAATAACTATTTAATGTGTATAGATGACGGGCAGACTTCGCATGTACAACCAGAAACTTGAAAGGAGGACTCAGAGGCCAGTTTGGAGAACAATTTACAAGCCAACCGTGAAACAGGCAATGCAGGAGTTCAAGGACGGCAAAACTGATGTAGCCATTATTTCAACCTGCTCATCAACGGGAATTTCTCTTCACTCGGACAAAAGCTCTGCTAATCAAAAGAAACGAGTGCATATCACACTGGAGTATGGATGGGGACCAGAAAACTTCTTGCAGCAAATGGGACGATCGCATCGTTCTAATCAAGTTCATCCTCCCCATTACTTTATTGTTCGTTCACGTATTCCGGCAGAAGAACGGTATATTTCCGTTGTATCTAAGCGGCTAAAGCAGTTGGTGAGAAAAATTACCCCCTCATACATTCCTAGAAACTTTTTCTATACTTCATGAAGTATTTACTGGATTTACGTTTTTTAGGGAGCAATTTGCCATGGTTCTTTAGATGCTTCAAACATGGTTACTGACCATCTTGACGATGACTTGTGCACGATTGCTGGGGCTAATGCTATTGATGAAGTTCTTGATATAATGCAACGCAAGGACGCAAGTGTCAGAGAGCTCATGCTTTGCCTGGAGATACACAAAGTGGACGCAGACTTTGAAGCTCAATCTTACTTTACCAAAAGAATTGAGCAGGACGTTAACAAAATCTTTAATCGTCTACTTATGATGCCACTGAAAATTCAAAAAGAGTTTTTTGACTCTGTACGGGAAAAGTTTCTGTCCATTGCTAGGGTTTCTGAAATGCATATTCCTCTGAAGGGTAAGTTTTATTTTTTCCAAAGAGCTTGTCAATGTTTATCTCTTTTTTTTAAATTAATTGAAAATGAACATTTATATGTTTTACGTACTTGTGTAGATATTAACTTGGAGAATTTCAAAGGCCGTTATAAGGTGATCCTTGAGAAGGACTTTGATGTAAACGGGACAGTTTGTACGGCTTATGGTTTCCAGCTTAACAGAATCATGCAGTGGTATGAGGTGAATAAGTATCTGGAGGCAAAAAGTGGATGGCGACTGTACAAACGTACAGGGGTACAAATTGATTCCGTTTGCCTTGCTCGCCAATTGGAGGACAAGAGTTGGAGGGTCTTATACCCATACTGCAGAGAGGAGGTATGTGTGTTTTTTTTCTAGTGTATTTGTTTATCAAGCCTTCAAACTTAACTCTAGTCTTTTGATGTAAATTTTTTTTGCGTATTTTATATATTATTAGAAATGTTTGGCTGCCAATACTCTTAACGAGTGGATTCCAATTTCTATTTCTGAAGGCTGCGACACTTGGAAGTACGAAGTGATGCAGATGGAAAGGAACCCATGCGACTGTGCTGAAAAACGAAAATTGGGTGTTTGCCATCGTACCCTCAAGCCGAAGCGTAAATGCATGAACAAATGGGGAATTACAGAGTTTTACATAGTCACGAAACCCAACTGCTGGCTTCTAAGTGCTCTGAACGAAAAACTTATGTCATTTCCTATGGTTAGAGTATTTGTTAATATGGGGGGTTTGAGCACTGTTTTGACTGGACTTTACATTGGCGAAGACACATGTGCGGCAGGTCGCATTAACAGCATGGTAAACAGTCTTTTGAAGGTCAAATTCCAACTTCGTGAAGCAGAGGCAGAAAAGACAGAAGAGGCGGGAAATGCTGTAGAGAAAATGGACGTGGATTCAAGCTCTGAAGATGAAGAAACCACAAGTAGTGATGAGGATGAGGCTGAAAACGGTGATGATGGTGATGATGGTGATGATGATGGTGATGATGATGGTGATGACGATGACGATGAGGATGATGACGAGACGGAAGATGGTGATGAGAGTGACGACGATGAGATTGAGGGGGGTGATGCCTCCGAGTAAATTTCCGAACTTTGTTTTTGGAATTCTGTTTGTTTCTGTTTAATTTAGTCCTAGAATTATGTACATATATGCAAGTACAGTTGTTGTCTTCTTACTTAGTACAGGCTTATTATTGTATAAATAAAGTATTTCCTATACATGAGAATCTACCTAGGTCGTGTCACTTTCATTCCATAACCATTGCTTGCATTTATGATAACATATGGGTGTTTCATCAACCTTACAACAAGTAGCTTTCAGGCAAGGCATGTACATTAGCATGTGAATTTAGTATGGAACCAGAATTAATAAAGTAGCTGCGAAGGAAAAAGCCTGACAACGCTATCATACACTTTTTTGTATGCTAACATTCCATACTCAAAAGAAACATCTTTCCAAAATGCAAAGTTGGACGTCCAAAGTTTGGATAAATTTAGTAAGGAACCCGAAATAAAAAAGTTGCGGCAAAAGAAAAAAACGTAATCAACGCTGTGATTATCTACTTTGTAAGCTAACATTCCAAACTAAAAAGACACATCTTTCCAAAGTTAGAGTTTGGACATCCAAAGTTTGGATCAATTTAGTAAGGAGCGTGAAAGCAGAAAGTAGCTGCAAAAGAAAAAAAAAACTAATAAACGCGGTCATTATCTGCTTTGTATGTTTACATTCCAAACTCAAAAGAAACATCTTTCCAAAGTGCAAAGTTGGACGTCCAAAGTTTGGAACAGTAATGGTGTATCAAGCACAAGAATGAACAGTCAAATTTGAGGAAGTTTTCTGCTTTCAGAGCAACTGAGGCTACCTTAGGGTATATAAGGGTTCATATCTCTAACTAGAAAATTATTCCTTTTAACTGTGACTTTTTAGCTTGACGAACTGGAAGATGGGAAACGAAAGGCCAGGTTAGTCCAAACTTTGGAGTTCCAAAGTTACAGTTTATAATTCTAGTTTGGAGCTGAACTTGGAAGTGAGTGCATTATCATGTTGTTTTTGTTGTTGTTGTTTTTTTTTCTATTCTAAATAGTGAAGAAGTCTAGTGCCGGTGACGTTAGTTGTGCTAGCAGCAGCACTACATTTCTTACAAGAACAGTGAAAAAAGGCTCCTCGACAAAAGAAAGTAAAGGTACGTGACAGTGGCAAGCACTCATTACATCTATGATAAAAAGTTCTCTTCCCTCTTGCTGTTAGTGGCTGTAGTTTCCAAACATTGGAATTCCAAACGGTGACTTTGGAAGCTAGGTTAGGAATGGTTATAAAAATTTTTTTTGGTAGATTTTTCAGTGAAAACTTGTAAGGGAAGTGTATTATCTAGGGGCTATGGATTCCAAAGTTTGGAATTCCAAGCAGCATCTTTGGAAGCTAGGTTTGGAATGGTTATAAAAACTTGTATGCTAGATTTTTCGGTAAAAAGTTGCCAGGAAAGAAGTTTAGCTAAGAGCTCTTGATTCCAAACTTTGGAATTCCAAACAGTTACTTTGGAAGCTAGGTTTGGAATTTATATTATAATAATTTATTGGTATATTTTTCAGTGAAAACTTGTAGGGGAAGTAGTTTAGCTAGGGGCTATGGATTCCAAAGTTTGGAATTCCAAACAGTTACTTTGGAAGCTAGGTTTGGAGCATATATAATAATTTTTTGGTAGATTTTGCAGTAAAAACTTGTAAGGGAAGTAGTTTAGCTAGGGGCTATGGATTCCAAAGTTTGGAGTTCCAAACAGTTACTTTGGAAGCTAGGTTTGGAATGGTTATAAAAACTTGTATGTTAGATTTTTCGGTAAAAAGTTGCCAGGAAAGAAGCTCAGCTAAGAGCTCTTGATTACAAACTTTGGAATTCCTAACAGAGACTTTGGAATGACAATGGCTGCTGAAGTTAGTTTGCTCTCAAAAGCTAATTGTGGCAAATTGTTTTCTTATTTTATAGGTAAATCCGTAAAAATGAGACCAACCGGGCAAGCTCCAGGAACTAGTTACGATTCCGGCGAAAACGCCAGTGACGACTCGGAAGAAATAGTAGAAGTAGCACGTGTGATGAAGTCGAACAAGCGAAAAATCTCTGGTAAAATTGTTTCTCGCTTTAATATAACTTTTAACATAATCAATGCCAGTTTAAATGTTTTTTTAAATTGACATATTCCATAGTGGGCTCTGATGGTCGAAATCCCTCAAAAAAATTTAAAAAGGCGGAGAAGAAAGAAAAAGCTGTTGTTGCAGATGCTTTATCTGTTATCGGAAAGGAACCCAACAAGTCTATTGCTGCCGCTCAAGACTTTGCTACTGTCCCTCTTGATGTTCAGTTTATTTGGAGAGAGTATTCTGGACAGAAGAGTGTGAGCGGTCAACTTGCTTTTACGAACAATATTGATGATCCGTGTGCAGCCATTAGAGGCATCATCACCCAAGCTGCCAAGTACATGAATAATGTGGGGAAACTGTCTGAGTTTTTTGACATATCCAAACGAGATGACAATGTAGATTGGGACGAGGTATGTTACAAGATTGGAAGTTATTTTACATTTATTTTGCCAGTTTTAAATGCTTTGTTTCATGTCATAGGTATCCGAGAACTACAAAACTTGTGTGCTTGGCAGAAACCTTGGACCAAAGACTGGAAAAAAGTGTGATTACAATGAGCTGATTGGTCGTCTGATGGTTAAGGAGAAATGGATTAATGTATCGTGTGCCCTCTTTGTAAAACTTGTAGGTAGGAGCTCGTAGATATTCTGTTCTTTATTACAAGTTATGTTTTGAAGAATGAGTATAAAATTTCTTGAAAATATTAATTCCAGCTGCATCTAAAGGCACAGTGGTCAATGATTTGGACAGAAGGATAATAGACAAAGCTGAACCAATTCTTGATTCGGGGAAGAAAGTGTGGGGCCAACCGATTTCACTGCCCAAAAGCCTATTTAAGCTTTATTGCTTTAGCCTTCCAGAGGCAGACCCTGTTCAGACTAGTAAGCTATTAAATTTCTTGTGTGTAATTGTGAAGTATTCAAAGATGGAGTCTTACATTTCTTATTGGTCTCTTTTTTTTTTTTTTTTTTTAATTTTTGTGTTTGCAGTTACTGTACATTATCCAGTGAACGCAGAGCTGGCACCTATGGAACAAGAAACTACCGTAGTAGCTACTGCAAAGTATTTTGTGTCAAGTTTGTTTGCCTTTGAGCATGGTGTTAGTGACCGTTGTAGTGGATACGATGAACAAGCTCGAAAAATGAAGGCAGAAGACTTAATGGTAGCACCAGGGAATTTTAACCGGAAAGAGCACCTTGACGCTGAGAAGATGAAATTGTCTAGACTGTCCAGCCAAGAGCTATCTCTTTACATTACTGACCGTGAACAGCGTATGGGAGCTGCCATTACTACATACCACGAGAGCATTAAGCAGAGTTGGAACGCGTCAGAGGATATTTATAGACTCTCGGTGCAGAAGGAGGCTGCCAAGACTGTTCTTGACGAGAAGAAGATGATTGATGGCCAGCTTGTAGCTGTTGAAGAAGAGGGAGGATATTTGGCTAGAAGGAATTTCATGAAGGTTATGCAATTTGCCCATGAAGTTATTTGCAAAACCAAGACTTTTAAGGAGGGATATGAGCAAATTGGACAAATACTGATGGGTAAGGCAAAACCTAAAGCTTGATACCTAAACCTCCAAAGTCGTTATTTGGATTTCCAAACTTTGGAAAATGTATAGTAGTACTAATGATTACTGCTTTCTAGTCATTTCTTGTTGAGCAAACGATTCCAAACTTTGGACTTCCAAAGTCATGGTTTGGACTTCCAAAGTTTGGAAGATGAGTACATCTAATGATTACTGTTGTCTATTCATTCCCCAATAGCCTAATGATTCCAAACTTTGGACTTCCAAAGTCAGGGTTTGGACTTCTAAAGTTTGGAAGATGAGTACATCTAATGATTACTGTTGTCTAGTCATTCCCCAATAGCCTAATGATTCCAAACTTTGGACTTCCAAAGTCATAGTTTGGAATTCCAAACTTTGGAAGATGAGTAGTTCTAATGATTACTGTTGTCTAGCCATTCCCCAATAGCCTAATGATTCCAAACTTTGGACTTCCAAAGTCATAGTTTGGACTTTTAAAGATGATATTTTGAAGTAGCTGAAAATATATGTGTTTTTCTACTAGATCCTACGTCGGACAAGCCACCACGAAAACTGGTTTCATCTGCAGACATGAATAAGCCAGAAGTACAGGTCGCTTTAGCCTCATTGGAAGGAAACCATCAGGCACCAGGTATTTACACCATATATGGTTATTTAGTGAACCCCAGTAACCAATTTGCCCGCTGTAAATCAGTTGCAGCTGCCGGAGGTAGTTCAAAAGGGTCGTTCAAGGAACCAGCAAACCAAGGAGGTAAAGCACGAAAGAATTCTTGGGCTGAGATTGAAGCTTTTTACGCCGATGCATCCAAAGAACCTAATCCAAGATATTTCATGAAATATTTTGAGGAATATCCTCCCCTTACACCAGTTTATCATAACAATGACGGGTTGTGTGCGCCACTTTGTAGTTTTACGGGAGAAAAGGGGCTCCCTCAGCCTGACCATAAGGGTAGGTTTAGTGAATTCTCATCACCTATGGATAACACAAGCTTTTTGTTTATCTTATTGCAGATACTCTGTTGGGACAAAATTTGGACGAAGATGGCCATTTGTCAAATCCGACACTTTCACATCAGGAAAGAGCTGAACGACGGGCTCGTAATGAGAAAGAGAGGCTTGCAAGAATGGCTGCTATTGAGCATGAACGAGACCAAGTGTTTAAGACTATCAAGAAGGGAAATCCAAACGTCGTGTTGTACGATAAACCGGCAGATGCTAACTTTGCAAGCGCTAGTACTAGCCAAAAAAACTTGAAGTCTGCCCAAGAATCCTTGCCCTTAAACCAAAAAGTAATGGAAGAAGCTGTTGGTACTATGGACAGTGATGATTGCGATAGTGAGGATGAGGAAGAGAATCCAAACGATACTGCAGCTGTGGACGACGATAGCAACGAGTGCAAGGATAGTAACAGTGACGGTAGTGGTGAAGAGGAGGAGGATGAAACAAAAGCTGGTGATGAAGAGGACGACAAGGAAAGCCTCATGGGCAAGGATGGAAGTGGTGACAGTGGAAGCAGCAGCAGTAGCAGTAGCAGTGAAGATGAAGATGGGGAAGAGTGTGCAAGTAAGAAACCTACTGTTGCGGAGAAATTGGCTCGGAAAGCACCAGGCGGTATCGAGAATGAACCTAGTAAAGATAGTGACGAAGAAGAGGAAGCAGAAGACGAGGAGGAAGGTGGAGGCGAGGAAGAAGATGAAGACGATGAGAGAAATGAAGACGAGGAGAAAGACGAAGACGGCGAGAACGATGAGGACGACGAGAAAGATGAAGAGGACGAGAAAGATGAAGACGACGAGAACGATGAGGACGACGAGAAAGATGAAGAGGACGAGAAAGATGACGACGACGACAGCGATTAGAACAACGATTAGGGGAACATTGGAAGTGTACATGTACTACAATGAGTTGTGTTTTATTCAAGATGAAATGATGGTTTTGTTGTTCTTTACCCGGTGTTGATCAAAGTAGATAAAAAATCTTTACATTTGTTTTATTGACATTCCTTTTTTAAGTTTGGTAGTCATGTAGTAAGTTTGTGGTGAATTTTAATGAACTTTAGTGTGAAAGATGTTTCTGTATGAAGACGAAATTGATTATTCTTGGAAATAAATGTCCTTTTATGAACCACAAGCCCTGAAGCATTACCCATTTTACTTTTCTTGTTTCCGAAGTATGGTATTGGCAAGAGCATAAGCCTTAATGAGCACACAAGGCAGAAAACGATAAGTTAGTATAGGGTTCCATATGGACGTATCAAGGTATACATACATGAAGCCGATGTGTCCACATAGGGTCATGATACTGTAATAGGCAAAGGCAAATACATTGGAGTTTAAGGCTTAACGGGGCAAATTGTTGCAAACGGCAAAGCATAGACTTACAAAGTGGGGCAAAGTTTACATATAAACGTATAGGAGTAACAGGGGCATATGCATGAAATAAAGAACTTATTCATGAAGGAGGAAGAGTGATATAAGAACATGTCTACAGGCAGCATGTTAAAACCGTTTAGCCCAAAATACGATTATAAGGCATTTATGAAATAGAAAATTAGGAGAAAACCCATGATTACTCACTGGAAACTTATTTTGTATTACGGGGGGCATTACAGCAACCATTCCATTGACGAAAAGTACGTTCTTCAGGCCAGGTGCAAGAGAAAAGGATTTTCCAAATCTGCGTTCCAAACCTTAGATTTGGAATTCCAAACTTTGGAATCAACAGGGAATGAGTGTGACAATATCGAGGAAATTTTGTCGGGAACCAGAAAAAATCAATGCCCCTACTCAGCTCTCGACCATATAAACGACGTGAAAATCACTATTTTCGTATTCGTCTGTGTGAAGGAGGAATTTTTTTCTGTGCGTGAAGCTTTAAACGTGTTGTGGCTGCAAAAATGAAGCGAGGGTTTCCAGGTAAGTTCCAAACTTTGGAATTCCAAATTCACTATTCGGATTGCTTGTTACTTAAGTCTTTTATAAAACGCGCTTTAATTTTTGTATGTGTTTGTTGTTTTTTTTTTTGTTGTAGGAAAGAATAAGTTCGTCGCCCCTGACGATTATGGTTGTGAGGATGATGATGATGTTGTTATCATGCATGAATCGGGCCCATCACAAGGTAAGAACAGTTTCATTTATACTATTAGTTTCCAAAGTTTGGAAGTCCAAAGTGTAGGTTTGGAATCAGGTTTTGGAGAGTAGAAATTTTTTTTTTACGGTTACCCTTTATCTTATCATTCATCATGTAGCAGTAGCTTCCAAAGTTTGGAAGTCTAAAGTGTAGGTTTGGAATCAGGTTTTGGAGATTAGAATTCTTTTAACGGTTACCCTTTATCATATCATTCATCATGTAGCAGTAGCTTCCAAAGTTTGGAAGTCCAAAGTGTAGGTTTGGAATCAGGTTTTGGAGAGGGGAAATCTTTTCTAACGGTTACCCTTTATCATATCATTCATCATGTAGCAGTAGTTTCCAAAGTTTGGAAGTCCAAAGTGTAGGTTTGGAATCAGGTTTTGGAGAGTAGAAATTTTTTACCGGTTTTCTTTATCATATCATTCATCATGTAGCAGTAGTTTCCAAAGTTTGGAAGTCCAAAGTGTAGGTTTGGAATCGAGGTTTATAAGTGCATATAATTTATCTGTTTTTCATTTTGATTAATAATTTTAGCTGCAGCCGTAAACCCAAGCCAACTTGTTCAAGTGGAAATGGAGTACGACTCTCATGAAAACGAGGACGAAAGTGCTGACGAGGCTCTGTTTTCAAAGATTAGGGGGCAGGAAAAGCGAAAGTCTGGTGGGAAACGTAAGAGAGCAAGTAAGTGTACTTCTACGAAAATCCAGAATGCTTGCTTTTTGAGAAAAACTTACTATGAAATGAATTTTTTGAATAGGCTCCTCTAACTCCTCTGAAGTCGCAACATCAAAGAAAAAGGCTAAACGGGCTTCAGGAGCTTATGATGAAGATAAGAAGGACCCAAGCTCGCTAGAGAAAAAGGGAGCTCCTCTGGATTCAGTTGCTGCCTCTGACGACTATGATATCAGGCCATTGGACATTCCTTTCTTGGTTGAGGAGTATGAGAATCAGATGCGTAACTCTCCGTCTGGATTGCCGGTGAAGAACATGGTGGCGGGTGTCAAGTCTTTGATCAAGAATGTGGCTTCAAACATGAGCAAAGTTCATTTGTTTCCCTTGTATTTTAAGAAGAATGCCAGACGAGGCATGTTGGATTGGAAGCATGTAAGCATGAAAAGAAGTTGTTGTTTGGTTTTACAGAACATTTTCTAATGAAGAATGGCGAATAATTCAATTGATTTGTAGGTAAACAAGCTGTACATTGTGTTTGGAGGTACGAAGGAGACTGATCCCAAGAAGCAGTACACGGTGGAAGAAAAAATCGGCCGTATGTTTTATAACGAGGGGGCCTTGAACGTTAGCTGCGCATTATTGATTAAGCTTCTTGGTAAGTTTATGCATCAGTTAAAATCAATTGCCTTATGAGTACTAACCAGAGTATTATATATAAGAATTGCTTGTATGTGTAATTGCAGAAGCCCACGATTCCAGCAAACTTAATGACGTTCATGTCCAGCAAGCTTGGACTCAAATTTTTATCAAAGCAAGACCAATTTTGGTTAGTGGATGGAAAGTTTGGTGCCAAAAGATTACACTGCCAACAGGTTTGAATGACCAGTTTCCTGATAGTGTGGCTCAAGGAGATTTGCTGTCTGGAGTAGAATGTAAGTGATGTCTAGTGTCTATTTGGTGCATTGTCAGAAAAGTTTCCATGTGTAAAACTTTATGCTTGTTGTTTGCAGACCAAGCTTTAGTTAGTATTCCGTGCAGCTACGGTGACCAGTCTCTTCCTGACTCGCAAAAAGTAAACTTGGACGATACTTCGTTTGAAGATATCCTTGAATTTCAGAGTGGAATCAGCGCTGACACTTTTGAGTATGATAGGAATCTTCCAACGTGTCTACAGCTGATGAAGACGCCAGCAAACTATGATCCATCTCAGAAGCAAAAACTCAAGGCAAAACTTGCGCGTATGGCAGAATACCAGCTGAACACCTACATTACGTATCGCGAGAACCTCATGACTACCAAAACTGCTTGCATTAATACTTGGGCCAAGAAAATCCTGAACTACCGTGAAGACTTGTTTGTGCTCAACACACAAAAACGGGCTGCAGAACTTGCTCTGGAGGACAAGAAGAAAGTTGATAAACTCATGGAGTTTTTTGATGATCATTCAGAGACGGTTGAAAAGTTCCATGGTTGGTTGAAACAACAGAAGGAAAATGGAAAAACCATGCAACAAATCATGCTGATGTTGGACAACGTTCATGGTAAGAAAGTTTTTTTTTTATAAAGTAAATGATTAGCAGGTTCCAAATCAAACATTTGGAAATCCAAACTTTGGAACTGATGTATGCTACACTCGGTTTGTAAACAGAAGCAAAGTTGCTGTATAATTTTGTAAAAGTCTCTCTGCATCTCAGTTCCAAAGTTTGGAATTCCAAATGATGACTTTGGACCTGTACTTTGGAATGCGTTTGGAATCGTACAACAGTATGATAGAAAAACCTAAACCAGAGTCTATAACCTGTCCAAAGTTTGGAACTCCAAATGATGACTTTGGACCTAAACTTTTAAATGTGTTTGGAATCGTACAACAGTATGATAGAAAAACCTAAACCAGAGTCTATAACGTGTCCAAAGTTTGGAACTCCAAATGATGACTTTGGACCTGTACTTTGGAAATTCAAACTTTAACTTGTTCTATGTTTTTGTGATTTAGATCAAGCCGATGGGAAAAAGAATGCTGCAAGCTCTGCCAAGAATGACCAAGATCCCAAGGATAGTTCTGCAAATGACCCTGAACCGGGAACTTCTAAGGGAACACAACGTGTACCCTCAGACGACAAGAAAAAGCCTGGAAAGGATAATGCTGGAAATGCTCGTGTCAGTGTTCCCGATGAAAACGTGCTTGAGAAGACTGCCAAGGAGGTCAAAAAGAAGAAAAACACCAAGAGTGGCGAGAATGCAGCTAATGACAAGGTGCTGGTTCCAAGCAAGGCAAAGGAGAATGTAGCTCCTATTCCATCATCTGGAGTTTCGGAAAAGAAGAAGAAGAAGAGTCCTGAAGCTGGAGCATCATCAGCTGGTAGTACATCGAAGGGGGCCTCACTGCCGAGTTTGACTGACACCACCAAACCTGACGATAAGAAAAACAAGAAGAAAAGCAAGACTTCACCGGAGATAAGAAGTGAAAAGCAAGAGCCAAAGGCGGTTGAGGGTTCTAAAAAGAAACTTCAGCAAAATGAGGAAAAGAAGAAAGAAGGGGACAAGAAGAAAGAAGGGGACAAGAAGAAAGAAGGGGACAAGAAGAAAGAAGGGGACAAGAAGAAGGAAGGGGAGAAAAAGATAGAAGGGGAGAAGAAGAAAGTAGGGGAGAAGAAGAAAGAAGGGGAGAAGAAGAAAGAAGGGGAGAAGAAGAAAGAAGGAGAGAAAAAAACAGAAGGAGAGAAGAAAAAAGCAGAGGGAGAGAAGAAGAAGGTTGTGAAGAAAAATGAGGAAGAGAAGAAAACTGGGGGAGAGAAGAAGAAGGTGGGAGTTAAAAAGAATGAGGGAGAGAAGAACAAGGTTGGTGAAAAGAAGGTAGAGGGGGAAAAGAATCAGAAAAAGAAACAGGAGAAAGCTTTAGTTGTGACCTCTACAACTCCAGTCAAGTCTGATGATAGCGGTGAATCTGGTTTTCGAAGCGAGGGAAAGAAGAAGAAAAGGGAGGAGAAGGATTCGTCCCCAGACTTAATTGTGACCCCAGATACTCCCTCCCAAACTGCGGTTCTATTGGAGACACCAGCAAAGAAAACACCAAATGCAGCTAGAAAGCTCTTCAATCCGAAAGTTGTGAGAGGGCTTTTTAAGAAGAAAACTCCAAAAGCCAAGACTATTGCAGCAACTGAAGTTGCCGCTAACGACAATGTAAAAGAGATGGGCGGGGATGGAAATAAACATTGGCTGGATTCCATTCTCGAGAAAGGTACGTAATACTGATACTTGATATACTTCTCATATATATACTTATATATTTGTCCTGATTCCCTTAAATTTCTCCAGCTAAGGAACCATCAGTCGTAGTTGAAGGAGAGAAGGAGGTTGGTGAAGTTGCAGATTCAACAACTCATGAGCCCGTAAATGCTGTTTCTGAGACTTCTATGTCAAATGCTGAGGTCTTTACTCAAAGTACTCCCAAGTTTCCAAGTATGGATGGCGAAGGCGTGGACATGGACGTGATTGATGACAAGGAGAAAACCTCTGACGACATGAACACCAATGAAAGTGAGGAGTTGCTTTTGCGCGATGACGACGACGGTTTGGATAAGTCTAAGCCAAAGCAGGTTAAAGTTGTAAGCTTGGAACATGAGACTACAATGTTGATGGAGACTCTTAGTGGAAGCGATGACGATGGTGCTCTTGACATGGACATGGATTCTGAAGCTCTCTCACCAGCAATGAACATTCCTGCTGGTGTTCAGATGGACATTGAGAATGGTGAAGAGCAGGCCGTCATTGAACATGGTGTTTCTGAGCCTGGAGAGGTCAAAGAAGATGAAGAAGCTCAATGTTCCATGGATACTGGAGTTGGACAAGAAGGGAGGCTGAACCTTTCTGAGGAAGAAAATGATGACAAGTGATCATGTGACTTGTAAAACCGGTGTTTCTTATGCTTTGATGAGTAATATTAAGTAAAATGTTAGTTTTTTAGTACTATTCAGATAAATAAATGGTTTGTAAGCCATCAAAATTACTGTGCTGTAAATGATTTGGATTTTTAGTCTTGATTTTTGTGTTTGTAAGGTCGATTTGATTTTGTTTGAGTTGAGGGCGGTGGTGTCAAATTAGTAGTGGAAAGATGGATTTCATGTTTGTATGACATAGTATGTTGTTAGTATTGAAGTGCTGAATTGGAATATATAGAAGTATAAATAAAAACTTGTAAAAAAATGTAACCCTATGCGTTTATGTTTCATCCTTATTTGTTCATAATCTGCTTGGCCCTGTACATTTACATCTCATATGCTAACTTTGAAGTTACAAGCTATAGTATTTAGTGTTTGGATGCCATATAGAGCAGCTGGAGTTTGGAAGTCATATAGAGCAGCTGGAGTTTGGAAGTCGTACAGAGCAGCTAGAGTTTGGAAGTCATACAGAGCAGCTAGACTTTGGAAGTCATATAGAGCAGCTAGAGTTTGGAAGTCATATAGAGCAGCTAGACTTTGGAAGTCTTGTAGTCTAAAGTTCCAAAGTCTAAGTTTGGACGTCCAAAGTTTGGACAGTAGGTGGGAGAAGGGAAGTAGTTTGTACGAGATTATCAAATGGAAAACATTCAGTGCATACAGATTTACCTACCTTAGTAGTGCTGTGTGTTGCTGGCTTTGATTAGATTTTTTTTCTACGCAAAACTCTCTGCATAGCCTATTTGAGTCCAAAGTTTGGAGTTCCAAAGTTTGAGTTTGGAAAATAATTTGTGGTATTGTTTGGAATACTGTCACTAGCGAGTGATTATATACCATCATGTCTGAAATAGCGAAGAAGATGACTGAGAGTGAAATGATCTTGCTATACGTGTCTATTGCTGTGGATAAGTACACAAAGTCTACTACAGTCACCATTTGGGAGGAGGTACTACAGACAGCTGGGGTAAGTATAGGGAATATATATGTACTCAGACACACACACACACATAATGTTCAATATAAAATAATGTTTTATTAATTCTCTGGACAATGCAGATTACCGTAATCACCGCGGAAGAAGCCAAGGATTGGACTAGGTTCAACTCTGAGTTCCTTTTTGTGGATAGTGTAAGGGGTATAATGAACTGGATGATTAAGCGCTATGAGCAAAATGGACATGAAAAGGATGAGCCAATTCTAGCGTCTTACACACTGTTGGAGGCCTACGTAGATCCAGAGAAAAGGCATGGAAAGAGAGCTGCAGCCCAATCAACTTCTTCTGAAACTGGGTTTGGAATGACTTTGGTGCCCTATCAGAGCATTAAAACTGAAGGAAACAAAAAGGTTGGTGTATTTATATTTTTATATCATGCTTTCATGGTGGCTTTATACTGAATGCCCTTGTCTTTTATGTTTATAGGTCTTTTTGGAATTGCCACCAAATCAAGTTGGACGGGAAAGGAACATTTATGATGAATACAAGACAGACAATGGAGTTTATCAATGGGTGAGAATATCTAAAGTCAAAAAGTCCTTACTTTGTTGGAAGCAGCGTTAAAAAATTTTTGCATTTTCATTACAGGAAAAGAAGTACTTGACTGGAATTGAGAAAATGGTAAAAAAGGCTGGCGAAGGAAATGAATTCAAAGCCTGGCTAGAACATGGAGGAAGATGGTGGAATACAATATCTGCTTACTACGGGGTAAATGTTATTTTTTTTTGGTTTTCAAAAAAACTTTTTTACTCATACTTATATTAGAATGCTATATAACAGGCCTACTTTTGTATCCTTGTGTTTTCAGATTGCAGGTCTCAAGCAAGGAGAGGAGATGAGAAAAGATTTTATTGCTTTCATTGCCCAAACAAATCCATGTTTTAAACTGGAGGTGCCTGACAACGACCAATACATTGCCATCATGCTTTTTCATGGAGTTGTACAGAATGAATCTATTAATTTGGCTGTGAATCTGGAAAGGACCCGTCTATATGATGCTGTTCAACGTGCAAAGTTAAGTAGCCGCCGTACCCGCGATGAATGGAGGCAGTGGTTTGTCTATGAGCTTTTCCACAATGACCTCAAGTGGAGGTTTTTCCGCACCAATCCAAGCACATATACGAGGGTCCAGTATGAAGTTATTTGTGAAGCAAAGTCCAATGAATGGTTCCAAGTCAAAGCATTGTTTTGGTTGTATCAGTCAATGCATCATGAACAAGTGGACCTAAAGTTTGGGTGAATCTTGAATCAATCTTGTACTCAGAAAAGGTTTTGTAAGACTTTTACCTAAAAATAAAATCAGTACTTTGTTCCAAACTTGAGTTTGGAAACTTGAAGTTTGGAATATCTTTTTTGCTTCTACTTTTTTTTTTGTCCGCTCACTCACACCATGGAATTCATCAGGGAGACATGTGTTTCCAAAGTCGGACTTTGGAGTTCCAAACTTTGGACTGAAGCTGTACTTGATAAGGATTTAAGCAGGTTTCGATTTCAGTAAATTGGGGCATAAAATAAAAAAGGCCTATAAGGGTGGATGGGTATTCCAGTGCATCAGACTGTGGGGATCTGTGCTTCCAGGACACTGTGTTCTCGTTACTGGTTCAGCCTAGCAGCTGTATGTTAGTTCCAAACTTTGGACATCCAAACTGCCTCTTTGGACCAGCTTTTGGTGAGTATCATTATTATTATTATTACTACTACTACTACTACTACTTTAACTAGCTAAGGTATCTTAAAGTAAAATTTTTTACGCTTCCTGAAAAAATTCAGCATTCTTGTTGCTTTTCGTGAGTATACTTTCTGCATGTTGATTCCAAACTTTGGAAGTCCAAACTGCAACATTGGATATGTTTTTTTGAGGAGTATTTGTGCTTACACTGATACTAGTTAACGCATCTTAACGTAAAATTCCAAGTTTCCAGAAAAGTTTTAGTATATCTGTTGCTTTCTGAGAGTATTGTTGCTACATGTTGATTCCAAACTTTGGAAGTCCAAACTGCAACTTTGGATATGTTTTTTTGAGGTGTATTATTGCTACTACTGCTACAAGCTATTGCGTCTAAATTTTTTTCCAAGTATCCTTATAAAATTGAGTATTTCTGTTTTTTGTTAAGAGTATTCTTCCTACATGTTGATTCCAAACTTTTGAGGATTATTATTGCTACTACTGTTACAAGCTATTGCGTCTAAATGCATATTCCAAGTTTCCTGAAAAGTTTTAGTATTTCTGTTGTTTGCTGAGGGTATTCTTGCTGCATGTTGATTCCAAACTTTGGAAGTCCAAACTACAACTTTGGACAGGCTTTTGTGATTACCAACCCATTGCTTATCTATGCTTTTTATTTGCAGACAAACAAGATGGCTTCGATTGCTTTTAAAATGACGGAGAATGAAATGGTGTTGGTTTACATGTCTAAATGTGTCTGGGATTATCTTCGCCCTTGCTATAAAGAAGATATAAGTTGGAATGAGATTTTGGAGAATGCCGGGGTAAGAATATGTGTATGCTTTAGTAGTAGCTGTTGAATTTTGATTGAATGAAGTTTTATGTTAAATTTGTCTTACTTTTCCCCTTTCTGTCGCAATGTAGATTAAATGTATTACGGCTGATGAGTTGAAAGAGTGGATGACTTACAACCATGATGAGCTGGAATTTGATAGCGTTGAAGGTGTCATGGACTGGATAGTTGACAGAGAGAAAGAATGCGGGGTTATTGGACATTCGCATCATGAAGTGGCAAATAAACTCTTGAAACCTGTAAGAGGGCCAGTGGCATCTTCTTCTGCAAACAACTGGGAAATGGACGAGGATGAGGATCGTTTACGATTTGTTGTGAGGGACGGTAATGATTCTACAGGAGATAGAAGAAGAGGCGTTGAGTATGTCTGTGACAGGGGAATTCACCATTGGGTAAGCTTACATGTTCCTAGTAACGGTGTTTAGGATGATAAAATGTTTTTATTTTCTTCAAGTGTGAATGTTAATTTCTGTTTTATGTTGATTGACTTGCAAAGGGAAATGACTACTATGAGAAGCTTGTGTACGTGTCCAAAAACTTATTAGAAAGCTACACTGACTTGGACGAACTGATGAATGACTATTGGAGATGGAGGGATATGCCATTAAATTACGGGGTAAGTTTGTTAAGAATTTGGTTTTACTTATCAATATTAAAACTAGGAGTCCTAATGGACAAGAACAAATTGATTTGATTATAAACTAACTTGTATTTTACTGTGTTATGTGGATTACAGATATCGTATGAGTTTAGAAAGTCTCCTGAAGAAATTAAACATGACATCATTGCTCTCTGGACTACGCTTGACTGGCCAAGACTCTCATTTCCGGATGTGGATCAGTACTGTGCTATTTTCATTTTCCACAGCCTGGTCCGGCACAACCAAACAACTCTGCTTATGACTAAGTCTACGTGGCATGTTCCAAATCAGAGTCCATTGGTGGGGATTATCCAATGCGGCTATTCTTGCAACCAGCTCCGAAATCGTCGTTCTACCAACCAATGGATTCAATGGTTCTTGTACGAGCTTTATCATAATCCACTCAAGCACGCGTACTTTAATGTAAACCCTGCTACATTTACCAGAATTCAGTACGTTGTCTTGCGCGATGGAAGGGTTTTTGGTTACTGGGGACTTCAGTGCTTGAAGGAATTGGATGAGCTTGTGCAAAAAGGACACATTTTTAAAGAAAGACAGCTTCGTGCAAGTTTTGCTGCCATCACCGCTGCTGCAGCTGCTCAAAGTAGAGAGAGAGAGAGTCGTCCATTGGAGGAAAATCAAGAGGAGTTTAATTTTGTTGATAATGATGCTTGAATTGATGTTACTTGTACAAGAAGTTTTTTTTTTACGAATCAAATTGCACTGTCATTGTTTTAAAAAGGTTTTTAAGCAGACCCTGCACGTTATTAGAACAAGTAATGTCATCTAGTAGTAGGATAATACAGTACTTATAGTTTTTAAGTCAAGGACACTCTTGTAACTTCAGATTTTATGCAGAAATAAACAACTTCTATAAAATGTAAGCAGGGTATTACCAGTTGTACTAATCCAATGCACTGTTTTTTTTTATCAAGTATAAGCATCCAATCCCAAAGCAAGTTTTCACGCCAGCACTTTCATCCGAAGGCTAGTTTTGGAATTCCAAACTTTGGAGGGTTTAGGTACATAAACTCGCGCACTCATTTTACCATCATAGTACAGTCAAGATGATTTTCGTTTTTTTACTTGTGTAATGTGTCCCGAAACATTGTCATTTTATTTCATATTTCCAAAGTTAAGGTTTGGAATTCCAAACTTTGGAGCTTAACCCCACATGTACATTAACAATAAGCAGTAGATGGAATAGTTTTTGTCTCAGAAACATATGTTGTATTTACTAGTAAGGATCCAAACACACTGTATTTCAAAATTATATTTGGAAAACCTACTTGTGCTGGTTTAAAAAGCTCCAAATTGTATCAGATTCGTAATATTAGCTACTTACGGAGCCATTGAAATTAAGTCTTATTATACCGTTTGCTCAGCAAAAGTAAGTCTTATCATACACTGAACAGTTTACTGCATAAGATATTTTTGTCCAAACTTTGGAAGGCCACCTGTGTAGTTTGGAAAATAAACAGACAAGACTTGGGCTTTGCTTTTCTTGAAGGTAAGTTTATTTTGTTTTGTTCAGTTGTAGCAAGTATTTTAGACCTTAAAACGTTAGTGTAATAAAAACATGTTTTTTCCAAAGTTTGGAATTCCAAATGTCTAGTTTGGAAAGGTATTTGGAATCATACAGTCATTGATTTCTTTTGGTTAGGGTATTACACTTTATTTGTACAAAGAATTTTACATATTTTATGTCCAAAGTTTGGAATTCCAAAAGTCCATTTTGGAATGAGTTTTGGAATCATGTAGTCATTGATTTCTTTTGGTTAGGTTTGTAAATTGGGTTATAGCAAGGAATTGGTAGTACTTAAAATCTGTGCATGTGCATGTTGAGTCCAAAGTTTGGAATTCCAAAAGTTCACTTTGGAATGAGTTTTGGAATCATGTAGTCATTGATTTCTTTTGGTTAGGTTTGTAAATTAGGTTATAGCAAGGAATTGGTAGTACTTAAAATCTGTGCATGTGCATCTTGAGTCCAAAGTTTGGAATTCCAAATGATGGCTTAGGACTGGTAGTTTGGAATCATTCAAGTTAGTTTTCTTGAATTCAAGGTAACATGGTTGATGCAGCAGAATCATTAATTCGGAGACAAGACGCTCTGTTGCTAATTAGTATTCATTTGGAGGACATCACTTATGGTGGATATGCCCGAAACTGGAGCCGTATTATGGAGAGGTCTAAATTACTGAAAAATGTAAGTTGCTATTATATCATGATATTCTATGCTAAACATTTGGCATTGAGACTTTATACAAGGAATTAATATTATGGTTGGTTTATTCTTCTTCATTTCAGTCTTCTCAAAGCATAGAACGCCTACAAAACAGGTTCACAGAGTTGCGTCAAGCTACACTGCGTCCTTACCCTTTTCCACCGCCAGAGGATATGAAGGAGACGAAGATTGTACGAAGCCACCATTTGGTTGAAGGAATGGTGATTCCAGTGAACCAGAGAAACGCGCAATTTGAAAGTGTCCATTCTTACAAAATTCGAGAAATGAAGAAAGTTGCTGACATTGTGTCTCCAAGAACTTTATTCTCAGCACCGTGTTTAACTCTGTTAGGATATAGTTCCGAAGAGGGCAAGGTTTTCCAGGAAAACTACAGAGTTTTTCTATCGAGATATCAAGAAGTCACATGTAAATTAACTGACATGAGGCACGCATTGTACAACTCGTTTGAGGAAAGGATCAAAGCAGACAAATCTGACCCTATGGCGTTCATGAGAGCAGCAATGAAGGAATCATTTGGAACTTGCAAGAAGGAAGTCTACAAGGAAATGGTAAGATAAATGGGGAAACTTTCTGTCATAAGCCAAATGCTAAAGCATATTTAACTTGTTATTCTTCTTTAATAGGATGTGCTACTATCGGAATTGAAGGAAACCTTTGCCCCTAAGCAGTACCAAGTGGTGTATGGCACAAGGTCATGTAACATATGGGATGTTGCCTTTTATCGCCGAGAATTAGTGGACGCTGATGGAAACAAGATCAGGGACTGTCTTTCCGATTATGAGTTGATTCGTGTGTATGATGCGGGATTGAAGCATGGATTTCTGTTTGAAACAGCAACTGCACCTGAATGGCTGCAGCTATTGCAACAAACCGAGGTACTTTAAGCTTTATTACATACTATGTTGTGAAAAATGTATGTATTGTTTTAGCATTTTGAGAATGTAACAGTATATTATTGTTATTATTATTTCTTTTAATGTACATTTCAGATAATGGGGATCACTGGAATGATGGGGTATTGGGATTTTGTCACGTATTTGCTTCCTCGTTTGAAGCTCTTGAAGAATTGCTTAGCTCCTGACTTGAAAACTAACACTAGAATACTTGAAATGGAACATGATGATAGAACTGCTAAAGTAGCTGTGTACAACAAATTGAGTGGAACGACTGTGCTGTTTATTTATGATGTCTTGGTGAACTCGGTAAAGTCTGATGGTATTAGTTATGTGAATGTACTCGATCCAGACAACCATGATTCAATGATGGCTACACTAAAATTTGGCATTATGCTGCTTGATGGATCTCAGCATGATTTTCGTACAACTCGCGAAGACTTTGAAGTTGCTCAAGACGAACTAGTAAACGATGTGTTAAAGTATTGGAACCGATTTCACTTTGATGTTAACGGAGTTCCATATGGTTCCTAATTCTACGACTCTGGATGTGACTTTTATTTTTATATTTTTTTTTAAACTGTAATATTCTTTTCCTTGTTTTATTACTTTGTTTTATATAAAAATGAACTGTGTGTATTATTGTACCGGTGAATATGTTTGTTTACTTCTGGTAATGTACTATAAAATTTTAAGGAATAAACAGTTTATTTTTTACTGTGACTCGAAGTTCCAAACTGAGCTTTTATTTGCATCCAACTAGCTGGTTTGGAATTCCAACATTTGGAATCACCAAGGCAATGGTAGGGTTAGATAAGACATATTTTTAGGTTTTTTTAGGATGTAAAGTAAAAAATTGATGGGGGTCTAGATAGAAACAAGCTTGTTCGGTTAGTGGTCCAGATGATATCTTGTAATAAAGTAGTATTTTCTTTATTCCTATCAGTTGTTTTGTTTTTTTTTTGTTTTTTTTTGGTTGCTTCTTTCATCCAAAGTTTGGAGTTCCAAACAGCAAGTTCAGATGGAACCTAAAAGAAAACGGCCGCGCTATGATGACAGTGAAGACACGGACTTTAGCAGTGAAGAAGCCCAGAAGGACGCTAGGTTTTTGGCCATGCTCCACATGTCTGACCTTGTCCACGGTGGTTATGACAGAAATTGGGAAGCCATTGCCCAGGGAGCACAGGTTAGTTGTATCCAAAGTTTGGAATTCCAAACTTTCAGTTTGGAAAATCAAAAAGAAACAAAGTTTAGAACGAAGCATTTATTTTATTCCTTGTAATTTTACTTCTATTTCTTAGATTATTGGTGGAGCAGTCAAAGCAAAGTCCATGTTTAACCGTTTAAGACGGTCAACGAGTATCTGGTTTCCATATCCCATGGTTCCTGATGTGAAGAATTTGTCCTTTGGTGATTTCATGGATGGAGGGAATAAAAACGATTACTGTGTCTACCCAAATGAACATGAGGACAAGGAAAACAATGAATATGAAGAAAATGGTAGTAAGTCTGCTGGCATAACCGCTAAACTAGACACATGGAAAGCCAAAGTGGAGGACATTAGACGTGGAGCGGCTGTTGTTGAGCCATGGGCAATGCATACCTGGCAGGTTCAGCATTTTTTTGGTTTCCATGAGAAGCCACGAGCATTGCATGAAAATCTGGACATTTACTTGGAACTACTTGCGGAAGCAATCCCTCTTCTCTCACCAGAATCTATTTACTTGTTTGCTGCCTACAAGGTTGGAGATGAAGCTAAAAAAACTGATGAGGAAGTTGATTTAGAGTTGGTAGGTTTTTGTTTTATGTCTAATATTATTTTTGCTGCAGCTATAGTTAATAAGCTTTATCGTATTACGCCAGAATCTCTTGTTTTCTTGTAATTTACAGAATAAGCTGATGAATGAATTTGCCCACCGAAAGGAGATGGATGTGGATTGGATTGAATTGAAAACTAAAGTACAGACATTGAGGAATGTTTCTTACTTTAGAAGGGAGGTTTTTAACTGGTAAGTCCTACACAAAATACAAAGTAGCCTATTATGCACACGATAAGAACTATGTAGCAGTGTAGCACGAATAAAACTTTATAACACAAAAAATAAAAATAAACTTTTATTTTATGTATATGATAGCTGGGGAGACCTTAAGAGGGTAATGATGTCCGATTATGAACTCATGAAAATTTACTTGGTGGGTTTGGAGAAGGGCTTTGACTTTGAGAGTCCCTCTTGTAAAGCTTGGAGAGAATTTTTAAATGACCTTGATGTAAGTTTTTAATTTTTCTTGGATGTAATATATTCGTTATTACTTGTTTCTCATTTGGCTTATAGTACACAAAAAAATATTGTTTTTGATGTTCATTCTATTGTATAGATAAAACACGTGGAGCCATATGATGCGTATCAAGATTTTTGGAAATACTGTGTTCCCCGCATTGGCTTGTTGAAGAGATGGTTTACTTCTACTTCCATTGTAGACCCTTTGACTTACCAGCAGAAACAGCTATGTATTTCCAGCAGTGTGAAGGCTGCCTACAAATGTATCTTCCATTCGCTACGCGAAGCTACCCTGCAGGAAGTTGTGAAAGTCATTGCATGTATGGTGAAGGATAAACTCATCACATTGGAGCTTATTGGTGGTCATGGATACCAGTGGTGTGCCTTTATGTTTGTTTTATGTTTACTGCGAGATGGAAATGTGGAGTATGATACAACAAGATACATTTTTAATCGTACCAAAGAGGCCTTTGCCAAAGATTTATTGTTAAATTACAGACGTATTCATGTTCCTGACACAACTGTGCCTAAGTACTATCGGTAGTTTGTTTGTATTCATTACTTCTACTAGTAGTAGTAGTAGTAGTAGTGTGTATCTGGTTGTTTTACTTACTTTATGCTCACGTTTGTGTATTATTTTTTCTTTCTATTTTTGTCGTGTTGATGGTTTCAGAGACTGATAGATTAAAACTGTAGTAGTAGTTAGTTACAGAACACCACAAAGGCTGTTGCTATAGTAATGTATATGGATATAATTTTGATGAATAAGAACATATTTTAGAAATCAAAACAAATTTTCTTCCAAATGATGTTGAGTATTATTTCTGAATCATAAGTTTGGAATTCCAAAGTTTGGATAAAACTGCTCAATGATCATGTACTATTTTTTGGGTTTATCTCCGATCAGAGTTGGTAATTTCCGAGAAAAAAAACAAAAAGTGCAGCTCAGTGTGAAGATTTTTTACTCTAGTACACTCTTACTTTGACATGATAAACCGCAGAATCATTGACAGACATATATATTTGTTTTATTTTTAGTTTCTCTTCTTCTTTACCAGTAACATACTTGTTCCGAAGTTTGGAATTCCAAACAAGGACATTGGAATTAACTAGTCTCTATTATTTTGTTTGATGCATATACAGACAAAAATTCTGCGGCTACGATGGAGCTAGTATGTACGGAGCTAAAAATGAGTGAGGCTGAAATGCTTCGGTTGTATCAGGCTAAGGCGGTATGGAAGTTCCTAAATCCTAGAGTGGTACTACTAAATGTACAGGAAATTTTAAGAAGTGCAGAGGTATGAAAATGAGTTTGATTTTATTAATAGCATTTGAAATATAACTTGTTTCCGCAGTCGTTCTGGTTTATTTTGTATTTCTTCTCATTTCATAGGTGGACTGCATATCCGTTGAAGAGGCACGAGATTGGTTGGATTTTAATCGGAAGGAGAGATATTTTGATGGAGTTGAAGGCATGATGTCCATGCGGTTCGGCAAAAGATTGGGTCAAGGAGGAAAAGTAAAGGATCAAAATGTTTCCTACCTTGTCAATGATGTACAGCGACCTAATACTTCTACCACTGCAGCGTCTACTACTACTACTACTACTACAAGTATGGGTAACAATGAGACAGTAAAGGTAAGCTCTGTAAACATATGTGTGTAGAAAAATTTATTCTAAATGGATATATGTGCTACAAGGATTCAATAAATGAACAGGGAAAAAATCCAAAGTATCGTTTGGAACTGAGAAAGGCTTCAGAAGATTTTCGCACAGACGCAGGAATCTATCAATGGGTAAGGAATTTAGTTTTATGCGTCATGTATTATTTCTGGCTTTGAAAAAAAGTTTTCATGGGAACACTGTCTTAATTTTTTCAATAGGAACAGGGCCATTTTCAAAGAGTAGCTGATATGTACATGTGCTTGCACATGAACGGTATTACTCTTATGACACTCAACGAAAGTAGGTACAAATTGTCTCCACTACTTAGTCGTCAAGAGGTAATGAAGAAGAAAATATGGACGCTAACACTACTATTTGTACAACTAGCATATAAACTGGTTGTTATTTTAATGGAAGCCATCAACAATCTGTTTGCATGTTTTAATTAGATGCTTAACTTGGCCACTGAAGAGTTCCAGAAGGACCTGATTGCTTACGCTGCACAGCATCATGGAGGAGAAAGATTCCCCTTTCCTGACAAGGATCAGTACTCTGCAGTTTACATATTCCATCGACTACAGTTCCAGAAAGCCACAGATCCTATTACTTTTACTAAGTCAAATGCATGGAGGCATAAGTACCGTGTTGCTGAAACTGTTATACAAGAATGGTCCATGGGCAAGTTAAACCATAAACGAACAGCATGGGAGTGGATTAAGTGGTTTGTTTACCAGCTAGTTCATCATAGTGACAAGTGGGAATTTTTCAATACCAATGCGTCCACGTATACAAAATTCCAGTACGAAATTATTCGTGAAGGTCGTGAAATGAAATGGTGGGGCATTAAAAACTTTGAGTTGCTAGACAAGGAAGTTACAAGAGGTGAACTGTAGGGTCAAAAATCTTCTGTCTGTGAAATTTGTAGGATTTAAGCTGCTAACTTTTAGTTTATATTATTACAGGAAATAATAGTATATACACATATATCTCTATACACATGTAATAATTTAATGTGGAATTGATAGTAATGACTTATATATATGCATTTATACATTAACTTGAAGACATGCCATGAAGACATGAAATAAAATAATACTGAATAAAATGTCTCCAATTTTCATGTTTTGTGTCTATTTTTTTTTAATTTTTCCTTGCAATGGATGCACACAGTACGATCTTCCAAACACAACATTGGATTTTTACTCTAAACATATATTTATTATTTTCATAAAATTAAGGGAGGAAAAATTCAATGCAGTACTTCCTTTACCATTTCTTATTTCTTTTCTTCCTATCCTTCCAACGTGCTTATTTGGAATTCCAAACTTTGGAATCAATAGCCACTTCACTAGTTTTACATTGGACAAGTTTTTGGGGAATTTGGGATTTTTCTGGGAAAGACCTACTTCAGGGAGACTGTTAATGCTATATGGTTATTCCTGTCTCAAGGATCCTTTCTGCTTATCGTAGTTTAAGGTCATTCGTTGGTTTGTCCAAACGTTGGAGCTCAAAAAGAGGAATTTGGAGAAAAGGAATTGGAAACTCTCATCAAGGTAATTTTACATTTTTTAAAAATATTTTTGCACTTCACATACTGCATGTTTTGTCCCAAGTTTGGAATTCCAAACTGCAGCATAAGAATAGGAAGTTGGAAAGACTTAGTGACTTTACATTTTTTTTAGTATACATAATTATATTCTCATCTCCCAATCTATTCCAAATTTTTGGATTCCAAACCTGGACTTTGGACGTCCAAACTTTGGAAGTTAGGAGTTCTTGTTCCTAATGTGTTATCTCTGACACTATCTGGTTCCCAATTCCAAAGTTTGGAATTCCAAAGTCCAACATTGGAGTGGGTAGTTTATATGTGTAGTAAAATCACTTTTTTTTCAGTACAGCTCAGAAAAGTCTATTTTTCATCTCCTTGCTTAATCCAAAGTTTGGAATTCCAAAGTCCAACATTGGAGTGGGTAGTTTATATGTGTAGTAAAATCCCTTTTTTTTCAGTACAGCTCAGAAAAGTCTATTTTTCATCTATTTGCTTAATCCAAAGTTTGGAATTCCAAATGTCTAGTTCGGAAAAGATAATTCGAATGTGTAGTAAAAAATTGCTTTCATCATTGTAGTAGTAAAAAGGTTATACTTCATCCCCTAGTCCATTCCAAAGTTTGGAACTCCAAGGTATAAGATTGGAAACGATAGTGGGACTGTCTAGTAAAAAATTGTTTTCATCATCGTAGTTGTAAAAAAGGTTATACTTCATCTCCTAGTCCATTCCAAAGTTTGGAACTCCAAAGTTCATGATTGGAAAATGTATTTGGAATGTCTTTTAGAAAATTGTATTTCATTAATGTAGTTTAGAAGAATTCGTTTTTCATCTTATAGTCCATTCCAAAGTTTGGACTTCCAAAGTTCATGATTGGAAAATGTATTTGGAATGTCTTTTAGAAAATTGTATTTCATTAATGTAGTTTAGAAGAATTCGTTTTTCATCTTATAGTCCATTCCAAAGTTTGGAAGTCCGAATGTCTAGTTTGGAAAAGATTAATGGAATGTTTTTTATTTCTTTTTTTGCATGCTTATTGGGGTTTAGTGAAATGGCGGGTGTCGCAAGTAAGCTGTCAGAAGTGGATATGGTGCTTGTCTACATGGCACGCGCTATGCATGACTACTTAGATCTTCCTCAGAATGCTTATTGGTCTGATATACTTCAACGTGCAGGGGTAAGGATAAAGTTTTTCATGGTGATTAAGCTTGGTTCTAAATTTCTTCTAATAATGCTTGTTTTTTTACTATTCATAATAAGGTTACTGCTATAACACCAGAGGAGGCGTACATGTGGACGAAGTGGAACCATCGTCACAACTTTGGAAGCAACAGTGTTGAAGGTTTGATGGCTTGGCTGAGGGAGAACAGAGTAGATCGTCGTAGGCATGCACTATTCCCAGCAATTGGACAAATGGAGTTTGCAGGGAGAGGCAGGAATTTGCGCTACAACTACTACCAAAGACATTGTGTAATACCTGGATCTGGAATTCTGTATGGGTTGAATGTACGTGATGAAGAAAACGAGCGTTGGCTGGTAAGTTTTTATCAAAACACTGCTCATATATGAAAAAGCAACGAACAATCTTTTATTGAATGACGTTATGATATTATAGAAGCGTGAGATGGCAGTTGTTTTGATCAGTCAGTTCTTTGGCCCTGATCATGTCCCACCTAAACCATCTGTGCTTGCGGATGATGAGTTTTGGCGTGAAAAGCCTGTAGACTATCAGGTAATATAATACTATTGTAAAGAACATATTTTACGGATTGCGTACGAGTTTCAAGTCACTGAATTTTTTTTTGTGAATTTTCATTTCAGTTGATAAACCCTGGAAGCCCAGATCAGCTGAGATCTGATGTGATTGCCCAATGTTGTTATGAGTTTGGCAAGGACTTTAAGGTTCCAGACGACGACAAATTTTGTGCTGTCTACATCTTTCATCACGTCCTCCAAGAATGTGGCAAATACCTCTTGTTCAGACCAGAAGCAGGAAACTTTCTAGAGAAAACTGTCCAGCGTTTAAGAAATTGGAAGACACTAAGGCAACGACGTTCAAAAACGGAGTGGGTGATATGGTTTGTAAACGAGCTCTTCCACAACGATAACGGACACGAGTATTTTGGTGCTAATCCAAGGAGCTACACACTACTGCAATATCAAGTTCTAAGACTTGGAAGGAACCAAAACTGGTGGGGTTTAGAAAAGCTGGGAAGCTTAAATGATTGGGTAACCACGGGGTTTTCCCTTGCTAAAGGCTTCAACTTCAGCTATCCGCTAAGGACCTGCAGCAAGTTAATTGCTCAAGGTACATGCAAAAATGTTAAACGAGCAAAGTTAACAGGTGATGGACTATTCCAAACTTTGGACATCCAAACATTCAATTTGGAATATTTGGTTTCTTTAGGACTTAATATGGTTTTCTTTTGATATATAATGAGCAGATTGCTTTGCTGGTGGATGGCCGTTTGACGGAGGTGGAGAAGGTATTAATTTACCATGCCAGGTTTACGCTAGCCTACTTCAAGGGGCAGATTGCTAGTAACGAATGTGACTGGCAGCAAGTAATGGAAATGTCTGGGGTAAGTAAAACTGTAAAAAAATAATATGTGAAAAGGGGAATTGTAATATTTGCTTAGAGAGAAATGTTTTTTTGTGTGAGGGGGTAATAATAGTTAAATTTTAATACTCAGGTTCAGACTGTTACTGTTGAAGATGTCAAGGACTGGTTGGAATGGAGCATTGGAACGAAAGGAATCAATAGGATTCATGACATTGTGAAAACTTTGGTGCCACCAAATGGAAACACGGATGAAGATGATGAAGATTGTAATATGTACTTGTATCGTGTATTACCCAAGAAAAAAGGAAAAATTCCTGCTGCTCGTGTCCCACGGTCTCGTACCAAGTTTGTCGAGTCAGAAAGTTTTAATTCACACCTGGGGGTTTACACGGGTCTGGAATTTCAAAAAAACAAGAATGCTGGATTATGGGTAAGGGTTTAGTAATAAATATGATGAAATTGTTCTACTGTAGCTGTAACAATAGACTAAACAGCCTAACAAACCTATTTACTCTGTGGGCTTGTATAGAAACGATTTTGTGCAGCAGCTTACGTTTGGACAATACTAGAAGAAGAAGAAGCAGCAGGAGAAGTATTGGTAGGGAAATGGAATGACCATGGTTGGTGGGAAAAAGCTGCCAAAGGAGAAATGGGTGTAAGTGAAAAGTCTTGCAGTTATTATAATCATTTTTATAAAAAAATTCTCGTGAAACCAAGTTAACCAATAAGTATGTATATGATTCCTCGTAGTTTCACTGTGACGGCAACATTGAGCAGCTTAAATGGGACACTTATGCGTTTCATATTAACGAGATGTTTATGGACGATCCCTTAATTATAAACGAGCGTCAGTTGGTTATTGCCATATATTGTCAAATGCTGATTGATTATTCAGACGGAATGCTGGCGTTTGGAAGCCGTATTAGCAAAAGGGAGTATGAAGAGGTGGAAGAAGCAGAAGACCCTGTAGATGCTCCGTGGCTTGGTATCGAAACACGCATTGCTTGTAGTTTTTATGACTTAACAAACGGCCAGGAATATTTGGATGGAAAATCTAGAGAAGAATATACAAAATGGTTTATTGAGCAATTGTTTTTCAATGACGACGGAATAGAGTTTTTCAATACTAATGCGCCTACTTTGGCCAGAGTTCAGTATGAGGTTTTGCGTGAGGGTATTAAGATAAAGCCAAGATTCTGGGGAATATCTAGACTGGAAGGGTTGTTGGATTTCCGTTTGTAAACAAACATGTCTTGTAATTGTATTTTTTTCTTGTTCTTGTGTAAATCAAAGTGTAAAAATTAATTTTTCTAAAACTCTTGTATAATAGTACATTCTCTGTGACACTTGAGTTAGCCTATGTGGTTTTGTAGTAGTTTTGTCTCACTGATTTTATTGTAAAACGTATTCCCTTTAACGAGGTTTTGTATGAATCAAATGTTGCGTATGTATTAGCAACAAATATTATGTTCATGTTATTTTGACTGAATGCTTCTTGAAATAATAAAATAAATAACAAAAACATGAATGTTTAACTTTGTACATTATAAGCAAAAATTCATTACATTGCATCTACATATCCCATCAACTTATTACTTGTATGCATAGAAGGAACAAAAAAAGGATGGAACAGATGTATTTATACTAGGTCCAAAAGTTGGATTTCCAAAGCAAGACATTCTAAAAGGTCTCGGAAACATTACTTATTTTTATTAGTAAAGAATATAGTGCATGTAAGGAAAATAACCATCTTTCCATAACTTATTAGAGCTCTTGGAATCAAACTTCCAAATAGAAGATGGAAACATAACATTTGGAGTTCCAAAGTTTGGAATTGAGTTGAAAGGATAGATGTTTCTTTGTATAAAATGCATAGGCGGCAGTTTTATTCAAATAGCCATATTCTGTGTTGGATAACTCTCTCTGGTTAGATTTTGATGGTTATTTGTAGACAGACTTTTTCATCCAATGGATAAGTCTAGACGGATGGATATATATATATATATTCATGTAAACTCTAGACAGTTCTTTTGCAGAATGGATAAACCCTTTATAAATTTTGTTTCATGTTTGAATCTATATAAACTTTAACGGGTATATACGTTTTCACTTGATACCAAAAACCGAAGAGAAATAAAAAATAATTAGCAGGCGTGTCCTTGTTTCAAAGTTTGGAATTCCGAAGTCAGACATTGGAAGACATAATTCACGTCCCTGGAATTGTTATATGGATAAATAAAGGATAAAACATGTATAAAGAAATGTAAACATCTATCACAAAGTCATTAGAGCAATGGGGATAAAACTTCCAAATAGAACAGTAAAACATAGCATTTGGAATTCCAAAGTTTGGAATTGAGAAGAAAGTATAGTTTTGGTGCCAAACTTGTTTCTATTCAAAAGTGGAGTTTGGAAACGATAGATGTTTCTTTGTATAAAATACATAGGCGGCAGTTTTATCTAAAGAAACATATTCTCTAATGGATAAATCTATAGATAGATGGATGGATAGATTTGTGTTTACATGTAATATCTAGACAGAGTTTGTTATCCACTGGTTAAATTTAGATGGATAGAGTTATTTTACATAGACACACTAGACAGTTCAGTATCCAATGGATAAATCTAGATGGATAGACTTATTGTACATCGAAAAAGTAGCCAGATTTGTTTTATCCACTGGATAAATCTACATGCATCCAAACTACATTTTATCTAAAGGTGGAGTTTGGAAATCATATCTTTTAAATTCAATAGTACTATAAATCTATGCATTTAGTATATGCATTAAAATATAGCCCCTGTATGTAAAGAAGGAAAGCAATGGAGGGAACATGTGTATTCACGTTCCAAAGTTTGGAATTCCAAAGTCACATATTGGAAGACATATTTCGTGGTCATAGATATATTGCCCATATTAAAATGGAAGGCTTAATTTCGTGGAAGAAAAGTAACCATCAACTTCGTAATCATTATAATAACGGGAATCAAACTTCCAAACACAACAGTAAAACAGCATTTGGAATTCCAAAGTTTGGAACTGACTGTAAAGTAAAGTTTATTGTTCCAAACTTGTTCCTTTTTCCATAGTTGAGTTTGGAAGGGAGAAATTTTTCTATGCATAGACTGCAGTAGTTTTATCTAAATAACCATTTTCTCTACGATGGATGGATTTATTGTACATGAAAAATCTAGTAATAATATTTTAGCCAATGGTTAAATCCTGATGGATAGCTTTTTGTATGCATGTAAAATCTAGACAGACTATTTTATCCATTGAATAAATCTCGATGGACAGACTCATATGTACATGTAAAATCTAGGTAGAGTTTTTTATGCAGTGGATATATATCTAGATGGATAGACATTTGTGTATACATGTAAAATCTTGACAGATTGTCTATCTAATGGATGAACCTTCCAAAGCCTTTTGTTTCACGAATGGAATCTATATGAACTCAGAACGGAAAACCAAAGAGAGATAAGAAAAAGCATGCATGTCCCTGTTCCAATGTTTGGAATTCCAAAGTCATATATTGGATTACATATCTCATGGTCTCGGAAATATTACTTATATAATGAAAACACAAATCTGTAGACGCTGGAAGCATAAAATTTTTAATATTTCAATGATTTTTTGGAAGTATCAGCAAAAAGAACTGTTTATTTCACAATGTTTATTTATTGAGTTTACCAATATGGCATACAATATGCGCAGTCATAAAGGCTTACTCGTCAAGTATGTGGCAGAGGCAATGGTAACAGATGTGTATAACCCTAAATTCATAGGCCAAACATTGGATTCCACGCTAACATGGTCATAAAAACAACATTTCTATGAATTACAATAAACATTTTCCAATGTTCTACCCATTTAATCCAAAGACGCGGTTTAGAATTCCAAACTTTGGATTCTACCTTGACATGGACACAAACAACATACTTTGAGTGACATAAAAATATACAGCTTTCAATGTTCCAACCAATGAATTCAAAGGCGCGGTTTGGAATTCCAAACCTTGGAATCATTAGCCACTTCGCTAGTTTTACATTGAACAAGTTTTAGTGGAATTTGGGATTTTTGGGTGAAGGACCTACTTCAGGGAGACTGTTAATGCTATATATATATATATATATACCTAACCTAACCCTACCATGAAATGGTCACAAAAAGCCTATTTCCATTCAATTGAAATCTTCGGCTTTAAAAGTTCCAACCACTTGATTCAAAGCTGGTGTTTGGACGTCCAAGCTTTGGAATTGACCCTGACATGGACAAGAAAACAAGGTTAGTGAATTTGTAAAATTCACTTGGCAAGGTTCCAAACTATTGACTCATAGGTGGTGTTTGGAACTCCAACCTTTGGAATCGACCCTCACGCGGAAAATAATATGGTCAGTAAAAATAAAAAACATTAGCCTCCAAAGTTCCAAATAATTGATTCCAAAGGTGGTATTTGGAACTCCAAACTTTGGAATCGACCCTCACGCGGAAAATAATATGGTCAGTAAAAATAAAAAAACATTAGCCTCCAAAGTTCCAAATCATTGATTCCAAAGGTGGTATTTGGAACTCCAAACTTTGTAATCGACCCTCACGAGGAAAATAATCTGGTCAGTAAAAATAAAAAACATTAGCTTCCAAAGTTCCAAATCATTGATTCCAAAGGTTGTATTTGGAACTCCAAACTTTGGAATCGATCCTCACGTGGAAAATAATATGGTAAATAAAATAAAAACTTAAGCTTCCAAAGTTCAGAACAATTGAGTCCAAAGGCGATGTTTGGATTTCCAAACTTCGGAGTCATGAGTTAAAGAAAAGCACACAGAATGGTCAATGTTCTTTCTCATGAGCCAGTTAAGTTAGGTTGGATTGAAACGTAAAGTGACCCATGTGAACATCAATCGAGTTATGTTTACATAAGTTTCCCTTGTTTGCAACAAAAGACCCATGTTTACATCATATGACACATGTTTACATCATATGACACATGTTTACATCATATGACACATGTTTACATCATATGACCCATGTTTACATCCAATGGCCCATGTTTACATCATATGACCCATGTTTAATCCAATGGCCCATGTTTACATCATATGACCCATGTTTACATCCAATGGCCCATGTTTACATCATATGACTCACGTTTAATCCAATGGCCCATGTGTACATCGGTTGAAGAATGTTTACATACTTGCCATTGTTTACATCAAGTTAACCATTTTTACATCTAATTTTCAATGTTTAAATCCACTGACCGCTGTTTACATCACATGATCCATGCATACATCGGTTGAAGAATGTTTACATACTTGCCGTTGTTTACACCAAACTACCATGTTTACATCCAACGACCGCTATTTACAACCTAACCCAACCATGTTTACATCAGTTGAAGAATGTTTATATACTTGCTGTTGTTTACATCAACCGACCCATGTTTACATCTAACGTACAAGGCTTACATGTAACGTACAATGTGTACATTAAAAGTACAATGTATGCATCAACTAACAATTGTTTACATCAGTTGCAGAATGTTTACATACTGGCCTTTGTTTACATCAACTGACCCCGGTTCACATCAACTGGCCCCTAGTAACATCAGCTGACCTATGTTCACATCAACTTGTCAATGTTGACGTCAAGCGACCCCTGTTTACATCAAGTGACCCATGTTTACATCAACTGGACAACGTTTAAATGTATTGACCGCTGTTAACATCAGTTGAAGAATGTTTACATACTTTCCGTTGCTTACATCATGTAACCCATGTTTACTTCAAACGTACATGGTTACACAAAGTGACCACTGTTAACATTGAATGACCCATGTTTACATCAGTCAAGGAATGTTTACATAATAATCGTTGTTTATATTGACTAACCCATGTGTACATCAAACAAACAATGTTTACATGAAATGACCCATGTTTTCATGTGTAGTAGCATGTTTACATACTTGCCGTTGTTAGTACGAAATGACACATATTTACATCAAAAGTACAATGTAAATATCAACTAACCCATATTTACAAGAAACGTACAATGTTTACATCAACTCTACAATGTTCACATCCACTGACCCCTGTTTACAAGATACGTACAATGTTTACATCAACACTACAATGTTTACATCCACTCTACAATGTTTACATCCACTGACCCCTGTTTACAAGAAACGTACAATGTTTACATCAACTCTACAATGTTTACATCCACTGACCCCTGTTTATAAGATACATAAAATGTTTACATCAACTCTACAATGTTTACATCCACTGAACCCTGTTTATAAGATACGTACAATGTTTACATCAACTCTAAAATGTTTACATCCACTGACCCCTGTTTACAAGATACGTACAATGTTTACATCAACTCTAAAATGTTTACATCCACTGACCCCTGTTTACAAGATACGTACAATGTTTACATCAACTCTACAATGTTTACATCCACTGACCCCTGTTTACAAGATACGTACAATGTTTTCATCAACTCTACAATGTTTACATCCACTGACCCCTGTTTACAAGATACGTACAATGTTTTCATCAACTCTACAATGTTTACATCCACTGACCCCTGTTTACGTCCAGTGACCCGTAATTACATCACTGACACATGCTTACGTCAGGAGAACCATGTTTGCATTATGATAACCATATTTAGGTATACTAAGTCTACATATATCGTACTTATGTTTATCTCAAGTGAATCATTTGTTACGGATATATACCATCATTTGTTCCATAACCATCACGAAAAGCATTTGTTTTCTACTTAACTACCATGCTTAGCTGTAAAAAAACCTACCATGCCTAGCTGTAAAATAACTTACCATGCTTACAATGTTCACATAAATCTGAACACATTAAGGTATGGTATGCATGTTTATAGCTAACCATAATAGTTAAATCAACTGATCATATGTAAATCTGGTAATGTTTACATGAAGTCAACTATGTTTACATGTAGTCAACTCTTTTTACATGGAGATCATAATGTATACATCAATTTAAGAACGTTAACCTGCAGCTAATAATGTTTACACCAATATTACTTTGCCTACATGAAGCTTAAAATGTTTAACTCTATAATACTATGTTAACATGAAGCTTATAATGCTAACATCAATTCAACTATGTTTACAAGAAGTAACGTATGTTTACAATGTTCAAATGAACCTAATCATGTTTAGTATGCTCTTCGTATTTAATCATGTGAGACCTTGCTTACTCTTGTTGAAGATAGTTATGTTCATATTCTATTTCTTATATCTTAGTATACTTAACATATGTACAGCTATCGTTTAGGATGAACATCCAGTAAATCAATCAAATAGCGTAATGATCATATTCGCTAATCTTTGTACTTTTTCAATCATTATACATCTGGTGAACGATGATTATATCACGTTGAACATATTTTACCTCCACTTTTTTGCAAAATGATGGCTAATTCATTTATGTCGACCTGTTTCCGGCCAGAACAACTTCTAAATGTCGAATTAATCATCAGTGCATCATAAAGACCGTGTATGCGTATGTCTAAGCTTGTTAACATAAAGTTCATTAAATACTGGTATACATGCTGTGTGTACACCTTTTGTATGATGCCTACATCAAGTGAAGCATGTTAACCTAAATGAGGCCATGTTAACTTATACTGAACCATGTTTACTACTTGTGGATAATTTGTTTGCATATGGAAACAAGTTTACTTGTCGATGATAGTGTTTTCATCCAGAGAACCATGTTTTATAATTGGTGATATAGTTAACATGATGGAAACCATATTTACATAATTGTGATTAAGTTTACATCAAATAAACTACTAGTACTTCGTGTTGGTCACAATTAAACTCTTATGAACCATGTCTATGTAATACTGCCAATGTTTACATGAAAAGAATACATTTTTTGAAATGAGTCTTTACATTATTGTGAATATCCCGCCAAGATTCCCCTATTTTGTATTATGCTGATCATGATTACCTCCTAAACACATTTGAACAGTGTGCATATGGCCAAGCTGCTTACCCTGTTGTCAATTTGGTAACCCTGTTTATAGCTATTGTTGCATATTCACATTTACTTTACGTTATTTACATCGTAGTACAAAATTAATTGTATTATTTCAATGCTAACAGCTTAAATAGCACGTTTAGAGGAAAACGTTCATACATGATTGTATCAACCAGATTTGCAGCTGTTGTTCAGTATTGACGTCTAATGAACAGTGTTTGCATTAAATGATCATTTATAAGTATGTGCACGGTGGGCAGAGCTAAAAGAGCAGGTATCTCGCTACTAAACCAAGTTTACTATAGGCCGGGCATAAATAAGTATGATAACCATGTATAAAGTATTTATATCATGCTTACATCTAGTACACTATGGTTACATATTTTTGAACACCACTACGTCGATTTGACCTTGTTAACATATATTTAGTCAAATTAAGTTATGTTAACAATATTTTGTGCATTTTAACCATGTTCACCCAATGTTCACTATATTTTGGTGCTTCCTATGTATGGAGTTTTTAGCCGTTTGGAGTGATGTAATATCATCCTAACATGTTTTGATCAATATTTATATCATGGTAACCATGTGTACCTCTTGTGAACCATGTATACATGATATTGATGGTACAGTTACCGTGTTGTAAGCTATTTTACCATATGGTCATCCTGTGAACCATATTAACATTCCGTAACCATCTTCACAACTAGGTAACCAGGACTTAATCATGTTGACCATGCTTGCATCTACTGAACCATGTTAATATCACTTTCATCATGGTTTTATACGCTAACCATGTTCACAAGTGTTGTCCTCAGTTGACAGCATGCTTGCCTTGTTCACTGGTGAGTGCCAATATCAGATCATGTTTAGCAGATATAAATTGCTGTCACCATGTTTACAGCAGCTTTATCTCTTATCAATCACTTTTCCACTTCATTAGGCCATTCAACTATGCTTACTTGTTGCTATATAACTAAATGACTACTTTTCCAAGTACCAATGTATTATACAACTGGACCATATGTTTTACGGGTTTTGATAGTTTTCTTCTTGCTTATAAGGCAGACAAGACTATACTGCTATATGTAAACATTGTGTTACATGTTCATCTCTCTTTACTATTTTGTAATGTTACATTTATGTTGACACGAATTATGTTTTAAACATTGTCCACCATTGAAAACCCACGTAAATATGAAGACACCTTGCATAACTATTTTACCTTAATTCAACTGTTGTCATTATGTGCCTCGTTTATCATGTCATCAATACTTCAACCTGTTTCCACACGTTTAAGTATGTCTGCATATATAACACCATTTGCTATCATCAAGAAGTATGTACACAGTTAATGAAGAATACATATGATTTTTACGTTTGTTTACAGGTTTTAAAGCCAACTTTACATCACTCTAACCCCTTGGCAAATATTTTACCATGTACCATGTGAACCCACTTCTCGCCATGTTTACACCCCTGCACCACATTTTAACATATTTGACCATGTTTTGAGCCCTTTCCGATTGTTAAACACATTTAACAATGTGTACAGCTATGATGCTATGTATACACACCTTCAAAATTGTTTACAATTTTGCTTCCATGCTGATACAACCTTAATAACATTTACTCCTTTGTTACCGCGCTTACACCTCTCCGACCATTTTAACAACGCTATAACCATATAACATTTCAACCATGATTACACATCTTCGACAATATTGACATCTGTGCAACTTTGTTCATACCTCTCCAACCACGTTTACTACTCTTTAACCGGTGTTGCTTACCTTTGACAATCTGTACACCTGTAATACTATAATCTTACCTCCTCAACCATGTCAACCCCCTTATCATTTTAGAAGACCTTTACCCATGCTTACACAACTTTGAGAACGTTTACACCAGCTAACTTAACTTTTGCCATATTACCAAACCTGAAAACATCTTGTCACACCAGAAACCATGTTATCACACCCGAAAGCATGTTATCACATCAACAGCCATGTTTACATATTTTGACCTATGTTAACACATCTTCAACCATGCTTTGACGCCTTTTATCATGTTTAAACACCTTTAACTCTGTATACTAATTTTAACCATGTGTACATATCTCGAACCATGTTTTCACGTCTGTAATCATGTTTAAACAACGTTAACCCTGCATACATATATGTAACCATGTTAATCTTATGTTACCATGTTCACACTCATTTTAGCATGTTTACATTTATGTTACCATGTTTACACTCATTCTACAATGTTTACTATCATTCTACAATGTTTACACTAATCTAACCCTGTTTACGTATGCTTAACCATGTTTCCATGCCTCTAACCATATTTACATAACTGTAACCATGTGTTCATGCCACTAACCATGTAAAATATCCCTAACTATGTTTACATATCTTTAACCATGTAAAATATCCCTAACTATGTTTACATATCTTTAACCATGTTTACATATCCCTAACGATGTTTACATATCTTTAACCATGTTTACATATCCCTAACTATGTTTACATATCTTTAACCATGTTTACATATCCCTAACTATGTTTACATATCTTTAACTGTGTTTACATATCCCTAACG
>VICI01000395.1:0-40206 GCA_019593645.1 Akabosia matsudoensis | reverse complement strand
GGAACCGGAGGCAGAAGGTACGACTCCTGAAGCCACTGTTGCCACAGCAAGAGCTTCCCCAATTGTATCAGGTGTCGAGAAAACAGAAGATATACAAGTTTCTACTGACAAATCTCCACATCATGAAAAAGGTACAGTTTCTCAAGAAACGACGCATCAGCCAGATGAGAAACCTGCACATGAGAAATTATCAACGGAACCAGAAGAAGTCGATTCTACGGCAGAGGCAGGGAGTTCTCCGCCAAGAAAAGCATCTATTCAAGAGGCCGCTGTGCCAGAGTCTCATGAGCCTAGACCCGAGGTTGGCAAAGATGACCAGGACACCGGAAAGGCTTCCCTCTCCGGAGAGAGAACCCCTGAGCTTGCCGTTTCCGGAGAAAAACCTGCAGAAATTGATCAGGCAAAGTCTGCGGAGCTCACCACCTCCTTATCCAGAGAGACAACAACAGAGCCCGCTCAAAAGATAGAGAAAGATGAAATTCATTCAAAGGAAGAAACTGCTGGACAGCTTTCTGATGAAATAACTCCTGAACTTGCTTCACAGGACAATGTAACCGAACCAGGTGTGTCAGTTGAAAAGTCACCTGTGCCGACAAAGGTCGCTGAACCCAGCGCTGGAAGCTTTACGAATGAGGAAACCGAGGAAAAGATTTCATCAGACATTAAATCAATATTGGGAGATAAGACCCCAGAGCCTGTAATGTCCCGTGAAAAATCGCCGGAACCAGAAGATGTCAAGTGCGAAGAAACTACTGACGCCAATAGCGCACCAATTGAGAAAGCACTGGAATCGACAGAGAACGTATTATCAAAAGCGGAAGTACCTGCTGAGCTTTTCGAATCTGAAATCATTGCAGAATCTAAAATATCAGAGCAAGAATCAACAAATGTCGTTGTCGAACACATAACACCGTCTAGCAGCTCTTGCGATAAAACACCAGAGCATAGTGAAGTGAAAGAGGCGATAACTGCATCAGAAGTGGAAATATTACCAAGCAAAATTTTGCCCCAGGCTGATGAAATTACCACTGTTACATCTAAAGCTGAGGTTGGAAGTGGTACTCCCGAAGCCGAGTTACATGTGCATACGACGGATGTCGCAGATGAAGTCGAGATACAAGCTGAGTCCAGAGAAAAGTCTCCTGTTCCTAGTGATAAAGCCTCAGAACCATCCCTCTCGAGAGAAAAGTCCCCAGAGCCTAGTACTATGGAAGTCCATGCTACAGCTAAAGTTGAAACTCTTTCCTCTCTAGAAACAAGAAGCGACAAAAAATCCGTAGCTGAGGATTCCTCTTCTATAATTGTGACAGATAAAGAATTGTTCTCTACTGAAGTATTACAGTTGGAAAAAGTATCTGCAAAAACAGAATCATCCTCATCATCAATAATGGGTAAAATCGGTGATGTTGCCTTAGCTGCAGGGGGAGCACTAGCAGCTGTAGCTGGAGGATTGGTTGTTGCGGCAATGGATGCGACAGCTTCCGATAGATCAGCAGAAATTTTCGAAGAGCAAATGACATCCCAAAGTGCCACCACTATTGAGTCAAAACTAACATCAATACCAGCTGCACACTTTGTGGAAAAGGGAGAGCACGTTGAAGAACAAATTGATTCGCATATTACAGCCGCAACTGATGTTGACGATCAAGATGTAATTCTTGTTGGCCAACAGCAAAGACTACCGGAATTGAAAGATCAAGAGCAAGGTGACAGTGGGTTTAGTGGGCTTGACGAAGACATTTCCGTACTTCAAAGCCAAGTTGTAATTGAACCGATTTCCACAGAGGAACATCGGCAAGGTTTGAGTGAAAGTGTGAGAGATAAAATGGATGACAAACATGACGATGATCATATTCTCGAGTCTATTGAATCAAGAAAGCTGTCTGTTGGCACGGATGATGAGCATCTTGGGGCGGGAAGTGCTTCCAGTCGAGAGAAAACTCCTGAACCGCAAGAGCCACGTGATGAAAAGGAAAAGGTCTCTGGAGACAAAACTCCTGAACCCGCCTCTGCATCGGCTGAAGTTACAGTTGACTCGGAATGTAAACAAGAGGGGATATCACGAGAGAAAACTTCCGAGCCTGAGAATAAAATAGAAGAGCAGGTGCAGGAAAGTATAAAAAATGAGACTGTTAAGCAGCAACAAGTTGAACAAACGGAAGAGGAACAAGAGAAAGAAGATGGGGCGAAACAGCCCTACATAACTAAAGAGAACGCAGATGCAGATGCGAAAGAAAGCAAGAGCGCAGCTCCCAGCCCGGCTTTGGCTGAAGGAAAGGATGCACCTCGAGAAAAATCTCCTGAACTCGAACTTGACCATGCAAAAACTAAAGTTTTATCTCGTGAACTTTCGCCTGAACCAGAAAAACAACACGAACATGTTGAAATCAAAGAAGAGCGTGCTGAGTCAACCGATACAGCAATTCCAGATACAATTCCGTCCGATACAAAAGACCAAAAAGTGGGTAAAGAAGAAGTAAAAGCAAATTCAGTCGTGCAAGAAACGAAATCGCCGGTTGGAACGGAAAACAAGGACGAGCGTGAAGTGCAGCAAGAAATCGATCAATCAGATCGAGAAACTGTTTGTGAAATTAGTGATAAGCCTGTCGCTGAAAAAGATATACCAGTTAAGGCTGAAGGCGATAACGCAGAAGAAATTTCCTCCAGAAAGGCATCTGTTCATGACAGCATCCAAGATGTTCAGGAACAAGCGGAAAGTTTTGTAGCCAAGGTTACTGAAAAAGTAGAAACGGAAAAGGCTACTTCCAGCGAGAAACCAGAGGAAGACATCCAAACGAGCGTTAAAGAAAGTAAAGGAGGAGAGGAATCAGTACCAGTGGAAATTCTGCAAAAAGTGGAGAAAGACGCTCAACCTGTTGAAGAAAATGCTGAAGACCTGGCTGTACAAAAAGATGCGTCTATTGATGAGGTGAAAGAGCCGGATGATGATCATGTTACAAAGGGGAGTGTTGACACAGCCATGGCTGCAACAATGGCAGCGGCGGCAGCAAGGCACAAACGTGACTCAGAGCTGGACACTGATGATGACGATGAAATTGAGAGGAGGTACTCGGTCGCAAGTGTAATGGGAGATGATCGAGTACCTGATGACTTGGATGATGCATTAGACGACGACCAAAAAATGCGACCGCCTACTGACCTAACTGATGGAGAGGGGAAGGACGCTGGCGGAGATATAGAGACGTCTAGGGAGTCACAATTTGGATCAGAGTCAAAACTGTTGGATGACGACCAACCGATGACAGATGAGCCAGCTGCTAGCGGTGGAGAGGAAATACTCATGATGGACAAGGAAGGGGTAATGACAGGCAGTGTAGTTCAGATAGATACAACTGCGAAACAGGTTACGACTGAAGAAAGCTCTCAGCTGAGCACTCCACATACAGAAGTTGTTCAAGAGGAGGATAAAGCGAAAGTTTCTCCCACTTTGCTAGATGAACCTATTACTGAGATCAAAGCTACATCAACTGAACAACAATATACTGAGGTAGCTCGAAAAGATGAGCAACTAGAGCCTGTGAAACAAAAAGTAGAAGAGAAAGAAGAAAAAATAGAAAAAGATACTGGTAAAATAGAAGCGTCCGTGCCAGAGAAAAAGGAGGAGAAAGTGGTAGAGAAGGAAGCTACAGTGGAGGAGAAAGTTACGTCTGTGTCTCCATCGGCACCAGTGGCAGATCAATCGTCTCAGGTTGAACCAGTTGTGAAAAAGGAAGAACGATCGTCAAGACCTGCTCAGATACCATCTGCCATACCTTCCAAGATCCCAAGAGAGTCAAGAGAAGTGATACGTACTCCTGATGAAGTAGCAGAGCTCCCAATGCACGAGGAGGTTGAGCCAGGTACGTACGAAACAGATGAATTTGTGGGTGACGATGAAGACGAAGGTGAATATGAGCAAGAGGAAACGGGCGATGAGCCTAAGCAAGAGCCAATTGGACCTGATGAAGAGGAGTTCTCAGAGGACGACCAAGGTGTGGATGCTATACAAATTGCCAGGTCACCGTTACCACCAGTTGTCAAGGATCATGTAGAAACGGAGAGTGGAAAAACGGACAAAATGGAGATTTCGAAAGAGGTAGAGTGTGCTAAACACAAAGTTGAAAGAACGACTGAACCTGAAACTGTGCCCGCAAAGACTACCTCTGTTGATACAAATAAGACAGTAGTACATGCTGAAACTGTTGCAGATGTGATACCTGATGCCAAAGATGCCAAAGAAACAGCTTCAGACATTGATCAAGTCGAAGAAGCAGTAGGTAAAGAATCAGCATCTTCCAATCTAATTACCTCTCAGGTTACCGAAACAAGCGCCAGTCCGGCTAGATCACTTTCTCCGGAAAAGCAAGAGGCACCTACCGATGTGCCATCCCCAACAAGATCAGCGTCTCCTTCAAAGGAGGAGAAGGTTGATGCCGCACCCAGTTCCACAGCCGAAAAAGAATGTTCTGATAATACTACGCAAGCCAGAACTGACTATGCTCCCGAAAAGGTTACGGTTCCAAGTAAACTGCATTTTGATGACATACAGGACGAGGTGTCAACCGAGACTTGTTATACGAAGGTACAAGGTGTAAGTTCAGCTGAGCAGAAAACAGCTAGTGCTCCAACCGCAGAGGTGAAACGTCAGCCCATTGCTACTAGTGTTGTAATTACTCCATCAACTCCACCCGTATCGTTAGACACCACCACTGACGAAAGTCAGTTCCCGATGCCAGAAGAGAGAATTATCGGGGAAGACACGGAGTCTGCAGAAATTCCTGTAGCTGAGATTCCACTGGTGAAAGATGAGAAAAAATCCGAAGAAAATTTTCCAGTAGAACAAAAGATCTCAACTGAGTCAATTTCCAAAGAACCTTCCGATCTGAAGCAACCTACGTCTACACCAGAACCTGAAACAAAATGTGACTCAAAAGATGCATCAGATCATGAAGATGAACCCGCGGCAATAAAAACTTCCTCTCAGTACTACGAAGAAATTGCAATTGTTGAGGAAATTCCTTCATCAAAACCATCCGTGACTGCGGTGCAAATCATTGAGAAACTTGATCAAACTCGCAAAATGTCAAAAACAGAGCCTTCCACGACGACAGTTATTACAGCATCGTCCACTTCAGTTGTAACAAGTGCTCCTCCAGCAGAAGAGATCTCACAAATAATTGATGAGACCTCTGGTACTATGACAACCTCCTTCTGGAAGGAAATTCCAAGCACAAGTTCACAAGCAGACGAAATCACGCAAAAGGACGACTCAGAAGTACCATCGGAAAGAGAAAAACTCTTTGAGCTACCTCGAGACGACGAAACTGAAGATGAAGAGGGTGGGGCTGGTGGTGATCTTCCAGAAGGTGAGTCTGGAGGTAGTCTTCTGGGAGCTGTTGAAGCAGGACTGTTAACAGCAGCAACAACGGTAACTGCTCCTGTTGTAAACCAAAGCAGGGAAAGCATAGTCGAACTGGCGAGCAGCAGTCCAGAAAGAAGAGATAGCTTATTGCAACAACAACAAGTACCTATTGAACCTTCAGATAATGGTAATGTCCCAACTGAAGTGAAAGTTATGGAGCTATCTCTCCCAGAAGAAAGTGGGTTAAGTCATACAGAAAAAACTCCTAGCCCAGTGAGTGAACAAGAGAAACATGAATTGGAGAAGGGTGAGAAGGAAACTGAAAAGGTCAAAGGTGATGTTGAAAAGACGTTGTCGTCAAAAGACGATAAATCTGACAAATCCGCTTCCTCTACAACTAAATCTGATGAGTTCTCAACGTCCGTCTTGGAAACCATTAGTGGCGCAGCGAAATTAACAGGAGGTGCTATTGCAGCAGCTGCTGGAGGCTTAGTGCTTGGAGTTATTGATCAAGTCACATCATCAACAGAATCTAAAAAGACTCCTACTCCAACCAATCTAGAAGACAAAATCGTTTCAGACGCAAGTGTTAAAACTGAGGCAGGTATGAAGTCGCCTGTGAATACACCAGAAAGTCTGGTCGAGGAAATTATTTCTGCGACGACAGCCACAAAGTATGAAAGCAGTACACCTTTGTCCGAAGGCGAAAAGCCAAACGAATCGGGTTTGGAAGAAAAACTAGTTCTCAAACAAAGTAAGTATGACGATCAAAAAACAGTAATAGTTGAAGAGAACATCGTTACAAAAACTGGTGTATCCGAAACAAAAGATAGTGGAGTAAGCAGCCAGATTCAATCGTCCGTATCAATCCTAACAACTGCATCATCTCACGTGATTGAACAAATACAGGATGCAATGTCCTCCATTTCTCCGTCTGTAAAGGCTGACCAAGAAACAAATGAAGACGAAGGTCCAGGTGTGGAGGAAGAACCATGTACACAAACCATTATTCAAAAGCGTTCTCCTGTAGCTGACCAGACTAAAGTACTGTCTCCTGAAGAACTGAAAGAAAGTGTTGAAAAGTCAATGGGCACCATTTTTCACGAGACAGGCGGTGAAGCTGGCAAAGGGGATGAAAGCGATAAAGCCGTTGAAGAGGCGATTACTAAGACTGCAAAGAAATCCAAAGAATCTATTGCTTTAATGCAAGACGAAATCATATCAAGCGAGTTGGTGAGAGCATCATCTTGTGAGGAGCCGATAGACCTCGAGCCATGCAATGAGCTGGAACAAAAACCTGACAAGAAGGATGAGGATTTGGATGAGAGAGAGGTTGATAGCTCGAAGAAATCAATTGAACCCGCTACAACAAGCGAAAAAGATGAAAAACGCGAGGAGGAAAAAGCAGACAAGGGGAAAGGTGAGGAAAGTAAGGTGGGAACTAAGGCAGCTGACTACACAGCCACTCAATCTCGAGAAACGCAAGAATCCGTTGAGGAAAATGTGAGCGACCAAATGCTCGCATCTGTAGCACGACTTGATGTACAGCAAGAGATAACTCAGAGTGAAAGCAAACGAGATGAAAGTGCACTGGTAGAAGCAATACAGAAAATGGATGGTGGTGGAGACCAAGACACTGACAAGGAAAAAAGTGAAAAGATTGTTGAAAGTTCATCCGATCAGTCTAGCCAACAGCAAGAAACGACATCGCAAACGACAAGCACTACAAGTGCTGCCACCACATCGTCGTCAGTTTCTTCTACAGTAACTACGTCCACAACTAGTACTGAGGTTATTACTAAAGAAACGGCATCTATTGACTTGTCTAGTAAAGAGGAGACATCAGAGTCGACGGTTGCAAAGGCAATCAAGTCTCCAACGGAAGCAGTCAAGTCACCAATTAGTCAAGTTCCGCCGGATGATCTACTACCTACCTCGCATCCTGAGGAAGCTTCTGCAACCACATTAGTCTCTCAAATTGAGCTCGAAGGAGGTGATGGTAGTGGGGAAGGTGATGCATCAGGTCAAATTACAGTCAAGAAAGTCAAACAGTTATCTGATTACGCCGATAAGATCAAAGAAGCTAAAGCCGTCTTTGATACACTCCTCAGCGTAGCGAAATCTGGAGTAGCACTTACCGGTTCTGTGGAACAGTGTAAGAAAAATGCGCAAGAAGCTATTCGGCGTCATTTGGAAGCCCAGGAAGATTACTACTATCAACCTGCAAAACCTGCAGAGCCAGAGCTTCCGGAAACGCCGGAAGAGCAAGGAATGACAGTTTATGAAAGTTTAGAGCAAATGGCGAAAGCAGGAAGTAACTTGTTTGGAGATTTAATCGATAAGATAGAAGCCAAAGAAAGGGCAGACATAGAAGCAAAGGAAAGGCTTGAAAGAGAAGAAGAAACGGGAATAAAAGAGCCTGAGCCTGAACCTCTCCCAGATTTCTCTGCAGAACAAGCAGTAACCATGGCTTTGCAACATTTGCATGACACTTTTAAAACTATGGAAACTATGGGTAGTCCAAGAAGATCGAGTAAATTTGCTGCACGACGAATGTGTCATATTCATGGAGGGCTGGATCAAGAACATCAAGCACCTGTTGTTCAAGATGACGTAGTCAGCTCTAAAGATACTGCAAGTGTTACAAGTAGTGAGCCTGGAGAACAAGAGTTGGATATTGAAGATGACGCTAAGAGTGTAAGCTCTGCAGCGTACTCATCAATGTCAAAATCCTCAATGTCCATTTCCGCGACATCTACGACTCTAGCCGAATCCGGGGTCAAGTCTCCAGACGACATGACAGTTAGCGAAGCAGAGACATTGAGAGAAAGTGCTGCAAGTTTCACGTCCGGTGTGATCTCCGAGGCAGATGAGCAACATGAGCACTTGAGTCGAGTGCTGTTGATGGAGAAAAGCTTAAGTGGGTTGACAGCCAGTGAAAGTAGTTCTACATCAAAGGAAACCGTACAAATGTCTGAAAAGTTGATTGCACATGAAAAGATTGAGTCGAGTAGTGAAGAAACCGTTTCTGCCACAAGTAGCAAACAAATTGTTGAAGAATCGGCATCCTCTAAAAGTACCTCAGCCACGTCCAGTAGCACATCCAAAATCGTTGTAAGCAGTACAGAGGAGCAGCACAGGCAACAACAATCTACAGCTGCCATTTTCTCGGAAATGAGAATAATTAAAGGCGAATCTAGTGAGAGACAGCATATGTCAACTGAAAAGGTCATCACGTCCGGGACTCACCTTGGATCATCCGAGGACTCGGATGGATCACGTACAACGACCACAACAAAAACTGTGTTCTATGAAAGTGGAGCAGGTAAAGAACAGAGTGGAAGCTCCTCTACAGCCCCACCTTCGGCTGTTTCAACAGTTCCAGAGCCTCCCAGTGGTACAATTAGTTTCCGCACAATAACAACCACAACTACTGACATTTCCCCGGGAGGTACGATCACAAAAACGACAATCACAAGACGTGTCAGCTCCTCAGATGAAGACCCAGCGGCTGCTGATAAGTCAGCTGCGGGAACCAAGGGCTCAAGTCCAAGCCAGTCTGTACGACGAGCAAGTGCAGCAGCTAGCTATTCAACTCCCCCAACATCTGATAAACAAATCGCCGCAGCAAATAAAGTTCACGCTTACTCGTACGTATTTGGCATTGGTGCTGAACCAGATCCTGAGGAGCCTGTGGACTCGTCAATAAGCGAAGCCACAGAACCAAGTGAACCCAGCTTCCCAGTGACATACTCCCCATTTACTACCTCCATCCCTACAGCCACTACTTTCTCCGGTTTGACCTCCACTGCTACATCAGCTGCACGTACCACAGTTTCCTCGTCCGAGCAGTTCAGTGAAGTCGAGGAAAGTAGTCACAGCCAGTCAGTATCATCAAGCACAAGTCAAGGAGTCTCGTCCATGGTGGTCCAAACTGGCTCGGCCATCCTATCAACAAAAGAAGAGAATGGAGAAAAATTGTCCCGAACTGCTGTCATTTCTAGTGTAGAAAAGGGGGCAAGTAGTAGCAGTAGCACAACAGCATCCGCCGCCACCACCACTAAAATAGTTAGTAGCTCAATCGATAGCGTACAAGAAAGCTCTGCAAGTTCAATTAAATCAACCCAATTATCCTCCGCCTTTACTGCCACAACATTACCGACAACTATAGCTTTTACCTCTGCTGGTAGTGATACAGGGACCAAAGACACAGTAACGACAACAACCAAAATACAAACTATTACGAAGACTTCAGATGCGGGAGAACCTACCCAAACAACTGTGGTGCGGACAAGAACAGAGTCGGGTAGTTCCAAAGACTCTGGGAAAGAAATCACTGCGGAAGCTCAGCAACCCCCTCAATCATCTACCTCCTCCACTGATGTTCTCAAGGAATGGGGCAAACCTCTCGGCCTACCAACTATTTACCCAACCACCAACACTGCCGGCTCTAGCGATGCAGGTGGCGCAGACTCATCCGTTCCTGGAAGTACAGGTCCAGACTCGGGTAATTTCAATGTTAGAGCTACTCCTAAAAAGTCCGCAAGCTCAGACAAAGCCCACGCTTCCTCGTCAAAAGATCCTGCTCCTGGAACACCAGCGAAAGGTGCGTCCGGCACATCGAAAAAGTCATCAAAGAAGTCTTCGAAACAAAGCAGTCCAATTTACGTCGATCTCGCGTACGTTCCTCACCATGGAAACTCACACTACTGTGACTCTGAGTTTTTCCGAATGATTCGCGCCAGGTACTACGTGTTCAGTGGGTTGGAGCCCAGCAGAGAAGTGTTTGAAGGGCTCCTTGAGGGAAAGCAACAATGGGAAGATAAGAATCTAGGTAAGTCTTATAAAACTGTTACTAAATTAAATCAGTAGAGAAAGTCTAATTCAAAACTTCAGCCACCAGCGAGATAAAAAACATTTCATTTCATCATCCATAAGTAACTGAAATAAATAAAATCAACAGCTTTCTCTTCCATTTACTCGTACCATTTGTCTACTGCCCGGCAACTCTGAACACGTAAAGAAAAAAATACGCTTGCCGCATTCTTCCATTCCAATAATTTTCAACACAAGCCGAATAAAACAAACTAAACAAAGTGAATTACATACATAACCCTCACTTTCCGAAAAAAAAGTTCAAAGTGTTAGAATAGGCAGTTGATCCGATTTGTTCATGTTTTTAGTTGTTTGCTATATCGCGTCTGCTTTTTTCTACGAAGAGAGGATCCATTTCCATGCCATCATCATCATCAACACGGCCCTCTGTTACTCGCAAACTGGTTTTTTTACCGAGATAAATGGTGCTTGAGTGCGATTTCGCTTGAGAAGAGAAAGGAGAATGAAATCGTTATAGGTTAGCTACGACTGCAGTACAAACTTTCTCTTGAAGAGGTGGTTCATGGTTTGCGATAGTGTGTGGTCGTCATAATATGAAGAAAGAACTTTCCACTCTCTCTCTCTCTCTCTCTTTTTGCTTTCGTCGAGGGAAAAGGTCGAAAGTGGAGCATGATGACGCGACCATGATGATCTGTGTGCTGCTGTCCACTGAACAGAAAACGTTGCTGGTAGGAATAAAACTGTACAAAATGTGCAATGAACTGTAGAATTCCTAATAGAGAATGTAGTCTGGTGTCAATAGGGACATGGCGGGGTTGATAGAAATAGGATTGTAATATTTCATTATCATTTCTCAGCCAGCATTTTTGGTTAGAAACCAGGCAAAGGCGAGGCTTCGCAATGTAAATGATCCACCACTAAGACTATCAAGTGAACTAATGATGGAGGTACATGTTTACTTCTAAATTATATGGAATTTCAATCGTGTTCATTCTAATAAAAACCACGGGAAAAAAAGTATTTTTCTATGAAGTAGGAGTCTTTAAGCTATGTAATATATTCAAAGCATTTTCTCTCATATGAGTTAGCCTGTAATAGAGTATGTGGAGTCAGGCGAGTTTGTTATTTTTCCGTGCTAACGTAAATAAAAAGCATGGATGAACTTTTTGCGGTATGTATTTTGTGAAGGGAGTTTTGTGATATTGGTGTAGCTAGAATGAGGATTTATGTCGGGTTGTCGGCCCTTGTTTACACATATCTCTTACTCCAGCTTTTTGTATTACATCGATGCCCCAAGAGTGTCGAGCTGAGTGAAAGATGGAAGGACATGGAGGATCCAATCTAGGGCTTGAATGCAGAAGGATGAAGACCATAAAAAATGCAGTCTGGTCCGTGGTGGTGGTGAGACGGAGAAAAATTCCATTCCGATCATAGATGCATGCATGCATACCCATCCGACACGTTCTTTTCTAAAAACACATTTTTAGCTGGAGAAAGTAGAAAGAGAAAAAAGGGAAATTTTATACGTACATATTTTTTTCTCGTGGAAAGAGCTACAACGCTGTCAAGAAGAAGGAAAAACACTTTATCAGGGGATACCTCCGTCTCTCTCGTTTCTCTGCAAAAATAACTTCCCTTGTCAGTGCATACTTGATTATGATGATGACGAAGGGTTTTATGCAAGATATTTTACTCAATAGTATTACTAACATGCAAAAACATAATTTCTCGTTGGTTTTTTTATACATATTACTTTCTCACATTTTCATCTTTCTCATCATTCATTCGTAAGGTTTCCATTTCTCTCTTTCAAAGTTCTTTTTACCACATGATCATCTTTCTCAACGTCATCATCATATGGTAATATTACAACTGCCTGAATACTTTCTCCAGCTCATATTTCTGTATTTATAAGCTTTTTGGTTAGGTAGTGGCGAGAATATCTCAAAATGGCAAACCGAAACGCTCGAGAGCAGAGACTGTGAAATGAAAAGTATATCTTCTGCTCTAATGGCGTTCTCTAGACAACCACACAAACATTGCATATGCATAAGCTTGCTTTCGTATTTTATAGAGAAGTATTGAACGTATATTCGCAGTCTCAGTGAATTATGATTATCTTTAATTGCCGGGACAGGTTCTCTCCGCTGAGATTTTTTATGAACTGAGGAAAGTTTTCTATTAAGAGAGAAAAGTGTATAACTTTCTCGGTAAATTACCTATTTTTAATTCTCCAAATCCCTTATGGATTTTTTTACGGTAAAGAATTTTGTAACTCGGAGCCAAGAATGAAGGTTATGCCACCAGCAGCGTTATACTATCATTCACACTTGCTCCTGAGTAATATGGCATAAAGTAGACACATCGTGTACCCGCTACCATTCTACAATCACCACACATGGTTCATGTTCATTCATTGAGTCTGATAATCCCTGTCCGGTCATTTCGGCATGCTTTCTCCTGCATTATGCATGACTACAGAGAGAATACACGCAGAAATCTGAGCCCATTCGTTGGGAAAAAGGGCGAAAAAAGATTCGCTAAAAATATCTTAATCTCAGCAATAATGTCGAGAGAAAGCAGTCCATGGAGCGAGCGTAGGGAAACGCCATAAAAATGTATAACGAACTTTTTTGTCCATCCATGGTACAGAAAGCCGCCATATTATTCAAGTAAACTAATATCTCTAGCATGGAGCCGTTTTTCTTTTGTTAGACAAGAGGCAACACAGTTACAACATTTTACGACACTCTGAACCAGCCTAATAGTGTTTGAAGCGGCAGCAGCAGTTTAGCACTTTTTATTGCTGTCATCCTATCGTCGTGGCATCTTCTCTGGCCTTTATCCGGTCCAATCCGGCTACAAGGCTCTTTCCATTGCTTTGTTGTACAGAACTCTGCCTTTAATGTACAAGACCTTCTCCCTTATTGACAGCGGCAGGGAAATTGTATGCAACGAATTGTGGTGGCATGAAAGGAGATGATGAAGACACACAACAGAATTTGGTTTCTTTCTATTTTTTTCTCCGATTATAATCGTCTACAGTGGCAAGAAATTGTGGCACACTTCTCCACTCTTCCCTTTTTATCGTCAGCAGCCAGCTTGCCATTGATGGCGTTGCAGACACTAGAACAATATTATTCTAGTCAACACTTGAAGAATTGTGTACTAAAGACATTTTTTGCAAAGCGTTATCCTATTATGGATCCAATACTACTTTGCGAATACAATAGTCTCTCTGGAAAATGGGCAGAGACAACTAGTATGAGCTTTTATGGACGTGATTGTAAAGCCAAATGCACGTTGTCCTCTAGTTTGGAGTTCCAGAAGCTCACCACCATTTTGTCACGATTTTCCACATCTGCTTTTATGCAACTTGTTTTCCAGAGTGTGTACTTGGGTCTTCTTTCCACTCATGCTAATTTCGTAATGGCTACACGTATCCAGTTTGTGTACACTGTACACAGATAGCTTGGAGCAGGCAAAAGTTAAAGTTTAACAAAAAAAAGCTAATGGTGGCAGTTCATTATTTTGTTGGGGGGAGTGGAAGTACCATTAAAATATGTACTTATTGGGTGGGTTCTTATATGCCTATTGTTGTTTCTCTGCCATTCAAGAATGTGAAAAGTTCCCTTTTGTTGAGGATTTTCTTACGAAAAAATTGGGCATGCTACCGTCGGCATGATGATCGTCATTGTCACATTTTGTACGGCTTCTTTTCTTCCTCCACTTTTGTAGCTGATGTTGCTAGAAAAGGAAAACTATATCCTTGCTTTTTATTGTGTCTTGACTGCTTCCTCTTTTCATTCTTTTTCTCAGTTTTTCCTCATACTCTATTCGTTACTTGGCTAGATTTTCTCGTGGAGTAGGAAAAGAATAAAAAGTAGAAACAAGATCCATACCTACATGTTAATGTAAGTCATACAATCTTTTATACGCAAATGAGAATAAGGAAGCGTATTAAAGTACAGAATACGACCTCCTATATTTTACTCAACTCGGATTCTTCACCCTTTTAGCCTGTCTTGAAACTGCTAAGGAGAAAATAAATATATATTTTTGCTGTTCCTGTTTACAATAAACTGCTGTATTCAATGATGATCATCAAGTCGTGTATTAGTATTCATCCAACCTGTGCTTTCTTCTGGCACACAATAACTACCTTTCTCTTTTTCCTCTTGAGTATATTAGTTGTGACTTTTCTATTCCCGTGGACGACGTCTTATTATGTAAAACGCAAGAAAATCTCAGTTTTTATTACTGCTGTTTTGCTACAAAAGCAAGAAATGGGTTTAGGCTGCTACACCACCGCAATGGCAGCTTAAGGCCAGGAAAACTTGGGGAAAACGCTGGTTAGGTTTTTCCTAAATTTATCTGATTTTGTCCTGCTGTTGTACTGTTTGTTCCACCGTATACAAAACCGGTCGTTACTGCAGCAAAGAGAAAGAAATTTCATTACATTCGGTTTTCTCTTGATTATTAGTATTCGTCTGCATTATTGTTATGAACATGATGATTGTCGTCGGGTAACATTCATCTGTACACTTGTACGTTATTTCTGATGCGGCACTTGAAATAACAAAAACTACTCTATTTTCATGGCTCATGTACTTGCACTTATTTATACCTTTTTGTATTGAATCAAGGCCAGTAGTGGTAGCGAACTAAAAAGGGCTGTGGGAAAAATGGTACGTAATCACGGAAGCCATATAAAAACACTGGAAAATAGTCAACCAGGCAAGAAATCACATACTAATATGCATGCCATGAATATGAATGCCTTTGCGTGTGCACAAATGTTTACTTTCTCCTCCATTCCTGCCCTTTTTCATTCTGTCAAAAAAATATGCTCATGGACATGCATAACTAAAGGAATTTCATTCACTCAACCCGTGTGTTAATACTCGACACCCCATAATAAACGTTTTAAAGTGCATATCTAGGCAAATACTATATACATTCCAATGTTTGCAGTAGTAAATAAGTTGTATCGCTTTACTATGGATTAGCGTGAGACCTTGCCGGTGAAAACTATTTGACTTGTTTTCATCTTAATTTTCAATCCACCCTTGAATAGGTATAACCATTCCATTATTATTTCCTTTTTCTAAAAAAAAGGGTTGGTGTGTTTAGGTGCCTCTGTAGAATGGGAAATGCTAGAGTGTGCCAGGAGAAAACCCCGTTATTTATTGCTCAACGAAGGAGAAAGCAAAAAAAACTAGTTTTATGTGCTCCACATGAACACAACTACTTACGAAAACCGCTTGCTCTGCTGCTTATATTCACACTGGCTCCTGTTTGCTGTGAAAACGAATTGCATGCAATTCGTCGTTTTCCTTTACGGCTGCTACTTTGATTGATCCTTTTTTACAGTCTCGTTTTATTGTTCTTATAAGATTGTAGACTGATATGTAATATGTACATAGTGCGTACAATGGAAGCACATGTTTTATAATTTTCCAAAATGGAATGTTGACATTGAGTCTAAAATTAACCATGTATTAGATGAAACGTTTTTGTGGGTTGAACATGTCGACTAACATAGACGTGGGAAGATCTATGAGGAAGGGTATATGATTATGATTAGTAGCACGGTTGACTTGACATGACGGTTACGATGTTATCCGCGAGTCGTACCTGCTAGCGAGGGGTGGTAGGAAATGAGAAAGATTTTTCTATCGTTATTGCTATGATTATGATTACGTCTACTCCATTTCTTTTTTAATATTCTTCCATTGAGTCGACAGAAGAGGATCATAAAGATGATGATGGTGGGAATCAGGTGAACAGAGACACGCATAGAAAGAAAAGGAAGATTGAAGCTAACACGAGTAGTTTGAGCAAGTAGTATTGTTGTGTATATGGTCGGGCAGCGACAGGGATCATTAATCAGGCCTGACAGGAGGAAAAATGAAAATGCTCCGAAGGCAACGCTCAGCAGTTCATTCATCATCAAAAATGGGTAGTGAATGAGCTGATTGGAAAATGAACGGAAGGAAGTTAGGAGCTGGCCCTGGCCTAGTAGTCTCATGCTTCGTTGTTCTCATGATGAATTGATAATGCATAAGAATAATTTTGGGACAAGTGTGACATGTGTCGAGGTGAATAAATCGAAGAAAATAAATATAATAATCCTTGGAATAAGGTAGATTAAAGGTAAAAAGAAGTAAAAAGGGAATAAAGGCGATTTCCATTGTTCCACTTTCTAGTTTTCCTCGCAAGTGAAAATGAAAAGAGAAGGCTGATTAGAACTATGGTCTTGCACACTGGCTCATCGGTGCCGAAAATCGAAAATAAAAGGTTGTAGGTACAGCCTGGTACACAGAAACATCTAAAAGGTGTGCAGTCGTTAGTTGTTGCTGCCATAATTTTCAATTGAATTCTATTCCGGTCGTTGGTGGCCTTTCTGTATGTATGGTTGCGACTTTAGGGCGAGGGCGCATGTAAACCCAATGCATCATTCATTTTGGCATCATTTGCTTCATCTAAAACCCACATGTGCTTCCTTTTCCAATTGAGGTCTTCTGTTTTTTTACTGGTAACGGTTGTTTTTAGACATTGTTAGTTATTGTCTTGGCACAGGACAAAGTCGTTGGGAGTGGAAGAAAATTAAATTGAATTTCGGGTCGATTCTTACTTCAGATGGGTAGGTTACAAGGACAATGAAATACCATACGTGTCCAATATCATCACAGGAATAGCCAGCCTTCAGTGAATTTTCAGTATAGACTCATTTAATATTTTGTGATCACATGACTAGACGACAGGATTCGGCGCTTCGATAATTTCCACCGACCCCATGCATAGTCATGACTGAACAAATCGCCTAGCCCATTATGGAATGTAAATTGTTTTAAACCAGCTAAAACGAAGAGGTGCAATTTCTGTCGTTTTTCCACTGTTCAAACACCACCACACGAATATCCATGTTTAGGTAAAGCTTTCTGGGTTTATTTTGTTCCTGTTCCCATGCAAATCTCAACCACTAGGCAACACCGCTTTATGTTGATGTTAGCAAGCCACAGCTCTACTAACTCCAATGTGTCTTTGTGCAAAGATGTACAGATTTTTGGCAGAGCGAGTTCCGGTCATATGTAGGTTTGCTCATAGTTGCGTAACCGTTGAGCAGCAAACAGCAGAGTTGCTCAGCCGCCAGAACTGGCGAAAAGTTGTACGAACTTTCGCTTACCATGGGTATGGTTTGTTACTACTTGTTTTTCTATACCATGTATGCATGGGTTTCCGCTATTGCATTTGGCTTGAAGCAGTTTTTCCTTGGTTACCAGCCGGTTTCTTTGCCAGAAGGTTGTTTGTTCAAACCCGTTACCGTACGAGCACTGAGTACTACTATGGGGGAATAATGTTTTTGTTGGTGATGGTGATCCACTTTCACCGTAGTACAGCCAACGTGTAGTAAAACGTTGAGCAGCAGGTGCAGACAAACTGTCTGCATCTGGAATATTAGTAAGAGGATGAACACATTCACTACATGCACCACCATATTTGGTTTCATATTAAACCGTTTAAGATATTATGAGAATGTGTGTGTGTGCTGTTGGTGGTGATGGTGAGACACTTTCATCCCTCCAATGCTTCCAAGTCTTTACACAATGTTGTTCCTCCTTTTCTATTAGGGACACGGATGGAATGATGATGAAGAGATGTTCAAGTTTTTTTCCTCTTCTTCATAGATTTCCAACTTATGTACAATACTAGGCTCAGACCTGGAGTACCGTACTATGCTAAAATGCTCATGGAGCTGCAACCATCCGATGTCGTAGGATATTTTTTCGTGAAAAAATGTAGGCCGATCGATCCTCACTGCTTCTTTTCCCGTTTTCCAGTTCTGGCCCGAGAGACTTTACTTATATTGCATAAGAATGTGTACAGACTTGTGTAGTTGGCAAAATTTCGGCAGAGAAAGCAAAAAAAACGAAGTATACAGATGTAGTTAAATGGATGAAAAAAACTTAAAATAATGGTGGATTGCTAGAAAGATGAGATTGCAATGATGATGTTCTTATTCAAGCATTACCACTACAGTGCAGTTACGGCCGAGCAAGTTTGAGTGTAGATGAGGAGAGAAGGGGCGGTGTAAGCAATTTAAAAGGATTTTCAACAATCATGATGTTGATGGAGAGAAAGTAGTTTGATAGGATTTTAATATGGCAATGACAGACGATATTCTGTCGATGGAAGTAGTATGGATTTAAAAACCACATTTAAACAAGCAATCAAAGTCACGGAAAGAGAAAGGAAGGGAAAATTCACAAAAGGTTCTGTTTGCTTTTTCCCCGTATTTATTCTTTGTATTCTTCATACAATCACGATTCGGATGTCAATGTTTTCTCAGTCAATATATAAATGCGGTTGAGGTACCATTTCTCGTCAACCGGAAATTTTTGTTGTGTACAAAGAGAACAAGGCTAATAGAAAAACGAACGAAAAATACAAAAGAGTTGAAACGGCGGAGAAAAGCAATAGTAATAGCTGCTGTTAGCGAAGGATTACTTTAGGTAGGAAACAGCATGACTGGTAAATAAAAAGTTTTAGGGAAATAAAGGGGTTTTGCGAGGTTATTTTTAGTATTGTCTTGTAGCAGTTTTTCTCTTTTTTTGCGGGTAAACTGTTCAGGTGGGTCATGAAACAAATGATCCATCAATGTTTGCTAGTTTATTAAATACCACTATCTGAAAAAAATTTCGAGGTAGATTTTCTGGTCACAAAACAGGAGTTAAGGGCAGATTGTCTGAAAATATGAAAGAATATATGAATTTCAATCTCGTAGTGTGTCTCTGCACGAAATTCTAGTTATGGCCATTCAGGAGTGGATAATGGGATGCTGAAGTCAACATCGCAGTGTCGTTGTTTGATGGAGGGAGTATACATGAATAAAAATGAAATGGAGAGTGTAGTATGATGAGTTTGAACGGGATATTGTTATGTTGATGGCGAGGCGGAGAAGAAAAAGGCAAACTGTGACAGGGCAATAAAATGCACAAGAGGCTGATGATGAGATACTGTCACAATTTTGAGAGCACGTATACCAAAATGGACGGATGAATGCGCCTAACAGTTATTATTATTGTGGTGGATTATGAGGAGATAGAGGAGGACTCCTGGTGGATTGATGATCATTGAGGTTTACGTAAAGGCTCTCATATTTTATTGATATTTTCTGGATAACACGTGCATTAGGTGTAATAATATAGACCTCGTACAAATATTAGTTTCCATTGTTTGTCCGCGTGACTTATGAATGTTTTCCTTTTGTCTGAACAGATGTGACAATCATCCCAACCTACGACACAGATACCCTGGGTTACTGGGTTGTTGACTCGGAGGACGCCCTCGCAGAAGCCAAAATTGATTTGGCGCCCTCTGCATCCCGTTGTACCATCAATCTTCAGGATCACGAAACGTCTTGTGCTGCATACCGGCTCGAATTTTAAAGAATTTGTGAACAGAAAAATCCCAGATGTCACATGTCACAAGCTCAGATCACATAGGTAGAACAAACAACTTCAAGAGAAGTTTCAAAGAAAAACGAAATTAAAAAATATGTCATAACAGTTACTCTTTCAAAGCTACAATTTCTAAAGTTAAGTTTCCATTTAAGCATCGCAAGAGAAAGTTGAGAGTAAAACTTTACAGAAAGTTAGACAAAGAAAGGTGATGAAAGCGAAAAAAGTGGCTAGCGATTTTTTCTGGCGTGAGAACAGGAACTTTCACGACAATGGCAATCCAACTGTAAAATATAATATTTTTAAGAGAAAAATAAATTGCAGCTAAATATGAGTATGTTTTCGTGAACATGGCTCTTCATAGGGGGCTTTGCCATTGTTATACATGTGGTGAGGTGAGAAAGTAAACCAAGTGAAAAAGCACATTTCCTCACCTCAGTTCACATGAGAGATGTATTAAGTATGAAAATGATTACAGCAGTACATCCATGAAAAATCCTAATCGTTGTTACGGCAACTTTTTTTCGGAAAATTTTCAACATGCTGCACAAGTACAATCTGAGCACTATGCTGGGATATAAAATGAAAAGGAAAAGAGCAAGAAAAAGTTTTATACTTTTGATGAGATTTCTTTGTCATGTGTTTGCTTTTTTGATGGTCATGTCATGATGATCTCTCAACTGAAGTAGACGTGTGAATGCACTCATTGCCGATACATTGCTAATAATAATGACCATTAAAACTTTCCTACATTCTGGGCAAGTCAGTGGCAGATTTCATCGGAAAGTAACCACAAAAGAAGAACAAAATGGAACAACACAACTAAGTAACCCTTGTCAACGTATATCTCCATGGAACCACACAAAAAATAAATAAAAATGAAGAACTAGCAAAGCGAAAACGATCACGATCAAATATAAACAAAAAGTTAAGTAAACAAACCTCTTTTTGCTATTTGATAACACCAAATATTTTCTAGTTTTAAATATATACCGACCTCATTTTTTAACTGTAATAAATATTCTAGACAAGTTTGTACCATAATGTAGCATAATATTAAAAACAATATGTACTTTATATGTATGTATGTGCAGGGAAACTTGCAGAGAAAGAGTGAAACTTAGGGTTCTTTTTCTGGGTGTATGGTAGTGTGTTGTAATGGTGTATGAGCGTGTAGGGAAAATTGGAAATAATTTACAACCCGAGAAAAAGTAACTTGTAAAGAAAACTTTTGCAGTTCATAACGTTACGGCTAAATTGCTTGTGTCTTTTCACATACAGCTTGTTTTTGTAAAGATGGCAATTTTTGTTACTCCCCAGCTACACAATTCATTACAAAAAGTATGGCGAAAATGGATGTGTGCATTGACTAGGGTACGATTTTCAGTTTAAGTAGGTGTTTAGGAGTATACAAAGTTAAGAGGAATTAAAGTCGAGTGTTGACATTTCTATCAAGTTGCTTGTAATAATCGTCCTTTTAATTAGTTTTCACAATGGCGAGCGTAGCTCTACGGGAAGTTCCTACCACGCCATTTTCAATGATTAAAACATTGTACTAGACATGGTTATCTAAATGTTTACTTGTTAACGGAATGGATGTAAGAGCTAGTAAGAAAATGTTTGTGGATGAAGATGAGAGGGATTTTCGCTAGCTTTCACAGAACGATCATTGTAAGGAAGAGATAAAAGCTGGGCAAATTTTTTGTGTGTTGTCTGTATTCTGTTGCCAAGGAAGAAATTTCAGACACTTAATCCCGTTCTGTCATCTCCATTTGCATACTCTACTAACAACACGATGACAATTTTCAAATAGATGGACTCAAAATGTTTATTTAGACTAAGAGTAGAAGATAACACTCTTGGAATGGAAGTGCACTGATGTACGCGACTAACACTTGAAAGGATGGAGACGAATGAGTGTCTTGCGACTACTTTTCGCTCACGCTAGTGATACTATAATAGTATCCTGTTATAAAACTGGCTGTGTGTAGGAAGCAGTTTAAAAGCAATTTCTTGTTTTCTAATGTTCAGTTTAGGGTACAGGTTTCATGTGAACTGTGCAAAAAACTTTCATGTATGAAAGGAAGAATATGTCGTGTGATGTAGATCGGCTTTTTACATTTTTACAGACAAAAAACAAGGTAGCAAGGATTGATATATAGTCTATTGTATTACAAACATAAACTTATATTTATAGTACTGTTGTGACGTTACTTTGCCGTCCGCTATCACAATTCGCTAAAAGAAATTCTTTTAAAAACTCTTTTATAGTTAATCACTTTATAATTTAACAAACTCTATCAATACGGCAAATAAAACTATCGTTGTGTCTTTTGCAATGCTCTTGATAATGAATTGAGTAATAGCATATCGTACAGGTCTAAACAATCTGCTTTAACATAACAATACACTACAACTTTCATTCTACCTTTTTCTAATTTACCTAATTGTTAGAAGGTGTCATGTCAACTATTTCGGGTACTCTAATACGTTTCCTCAACTTTCCCTAAGTTGTCTTGCCAAAGAGAAAAAAGATTTTTACATCGAAACATCATTTGAAAAATAAACCGTTTGTTTGACTGAAATTTGATTCTTCCAACGGCAAGTGCTCCTATCATTTACTGAGAATAATTTGAATGGACTGGATCAAGCTGAGAAAACAGCTTGAAAAACAAACGCGTTCTGATACTTCATACTTCAGGCAAACCATTTTCATCATTCCTTTCTTCCAAACCAGTACGGTTCATGGCAACTCCTTTTTCCATCTGTTGACCACTGTACTGTGTAGTAAACTATCTAAGTACTAGACTAAATATTTATGATAACAAGATGACGCTTGCGGATTGTAACATTTAAAAGAGTTCTGAGACTACTAATATAGCGGTTAATGGCTGTATAACAGTAAAATATGTATTTGTGTAGGTGGCGGTATCTTCGTTACTTCTGTTCATTAAAAAACAGCGTAAATCTTCTTTCACGTAAACGTTCTCTCAAAATAAATATGAATCACAGTAGGCGCTGAGGGAAAAGTGATAAGGTGAAAGTGCTTTTTGTCGTTTGCGCAAATGTTTCTAATGCATTTTACTGACTGTAGGGAGAGCAAAAAAAAACTCGTTATTGCTTTAGCCAGGATGAAGGGATCAATAGGAGGAAAGAGGTGTAAATGGGAGCCGCCAAAAACCCCGCCTCTTTGCAACAATCTCAATAAAAAGATATATTGTAGCTGTATTCGTAGTCGAGGTTTCATCACTAACATAATTTTCTCTATTTAGTTTTTAGTTTGTGTCTTTTTATGTGGATGATGAATAATCAATACTTCTGGTTAGGCACAAAAGGATACTAAAAAAAGGTGCATCGTTCCAGTTCGTGTCTTAACAAAAAAAATCAAGGAAAAAACGAATGATCTCGCGGATGACTTGAGAGAGCGACTTAATTAAATTGCCTAAAATGCTCTGCGTGTATAACACACAGAATTTCTTTTTTTATTATATTAAGAGCTATGAAAGGAAACCATATTGAGTAAGAGAATCCATAGTAGAGAATGCGCATAGTTTTTGTTTTTATGGAATTAATGATATAAGGAAGGAAATAACGTTACAGAGTTTCTTTCTCCCTCGCGGAACGAATGTTACCAAGTTTGATCTAGTTTTCGTGATTTTAACGGAATGAGTCGGGTGTTTTAGAATGAGAAAATCATAAATAATTATCAACCAGGGTACAGCATATGTGACGATGAAGGAAAATGCTATTAACAAACTTGATTTTAATATGTGAGACGCATCTAAAAAATGCCTAAGTATAAGAAAAAACTTTGGTTGCCAATAATACTACTGTGATTTAGTTTTGAGTAGAATATGTGTTGACTGTCTGTAAGAACTACTTTTTGAATCTTTGTCTGATTGTCTGTATATTCAAAGCAGTACATAAGACGTACAGACGTACCACTGCATTTCTCCTAGAAAAATAAACAATTGGTATTTTATCTACTTAAACTGTCAATTTTCAATATACTATCTAAGTCTCATCTGGATTTACTCTAATTCTTTTATAATCTTGGGCGATTGTGAGCGACTATAGTTTGTATGAACGACGGACAAAAAAGGTGACATGAATGAGAATGCTCAATGAAAATACTATGCGTTACAATGATTTTTTTATCTTATAATTATGCTATGCGAGGTATGTACGTAGTAACGTTCGATGCTAAAATTATAGTCGTTCATATACATGTTTAAACGCAATAAAATTGTGATCAAGTGGCAGCTCCACTTGGGATAACTACTGAAGCTTTACAGGTATCACCACGTTAGACGAAAAAATAAACTCATAGACCGCAACTCGATAAAGTAGGTGGAAACTAATATTAAAAGCTATTTAATGATACGAAACCAGTTACCGTGTTTGATATTTCCCTGCTTTTTCCCTTTGAACCAAAAAAACTTAATTGAAATATTAAAAAAAAACTCGTCAAATGATTACATGGTGGTGAATGTATGTAACATGTAAAAATACAAGAGATGACTTGTACTAGCAAACGAAAAGAGAAAACGAGGCAAAACAAAAAATAATAAATTATTCACTAGAAGTTCAGATTCATCAACAATGAGCTTAGCATCGTAGACTTGACCTAAATTACTTAGGCGTGTATGAACTGGTGAAAGTATGAGCGGGCGGGTAATTAATGTGGGCGAATGGTTAGAAAATACTACCTTTTGATCATGTTGTTATGTGCGAGAGAAAGCATGACGCTGCCTTGTTAAAACAAATGTTTGAGTGGTGAATTTAAAGAGTACATGTGTAAAGGATCACTCCTGTAAATTGAGGTGATTAAAACCAGCAAATTCTCCTTGTTGCTCGGAACTCTCCGTCTTGAAAGCCATTTCGATTGTTTGCGATACACACCGGCTTCTTTTTCGTTAGGAGGAGAATGGAGGTTGAGAAGTGGCAGGATGTTGAGCACCGTCTTACCATTGAGCAACCCATTTCTCGCCTTCTCACAAAAGAGAAAGCATATCACAAACAAGTTAGAGAGGCTTTGCAAATCTTGCCGAGGACGGCAAGAAGAATTCCTACATGACACTAGGCCTGATGAGATATGATGTAGGTAATTCATCTCGACTAATTACACATTCTCTTAATTAATCCACCACCATAGCAAAGATATAATAATAACAAGGGAAAGTTTTTCAGCCATGGCGAAAATGATGAATGAAAGGCTTGCTGCTTTAGGGATAGCTTAATTGCTCTTTCTCGTGTTAGTGGCTTTGAAGAACACAAAAATTTAAAAAGGAATCTATTTAATAAAATGAAATATCGTCAACCTGCCATACCATAGGAAACGCGAATCATTAAGTGTTGCTACATCTAGATAAAATATTGTGTAAATATCACAAAAAACAACATGTTATCAGATGAGAGCACTTAATTAATTGTATCGTAATTAGTACATCACCACCAACGCTATATTTACAGTCTACATTCATCCATCACGGTTACCGCTTCGTCCATATATGTATGTTTTCCCTTTTGGGAGAAACTCTTCTAAACCGCACGAGACTCAGTTTGTTTCACCGTTTTATACTAACTTTCATCTTTTTAATGTCATGTTGTATGCCCTGTTTAATTCCATTGTGTAAAATAAAGATTTAATTAGGTTATTTCATGAAAAATAACTACTCGACAAAAAGTGGCTTTTCTCCGGATGGTAATATTACTTGAAATGGATGCACATCCGAGTGAGTGTATAGTTGTGTAAGACTTCGAAGTGAATGTGTTTTATCAACTGCTTCACTATGAAGAAACGGCTTTTCTCTTGCTAAAGTAAACATCATTCCAGGGTGTGCAAATAGTGTGCATCATCAAAAAAATAAACATCAATGCATTTTAACAGCACAAAAAAGCACTACCAGAAGGCTTTTCTTTTTACTGCACAGACTTTGATAGCACATTACTAGAAGGAAAACGTTTTTGTAGATTTTGCTTCGTCAGTTTAATTAAGAACACTATGAAGGAGTACCTGTCCTCTACTAGCTTTTTGAGTGTTACTAGAGTGAATGTGGATGAATATGTATAGTGAGGAACTTCTCTAAAAATAACTTTTATACATGCTAGATCGGCTAGACATAGGTGAAAGTATTTTATCGAATATTATTCTTGTTGATTCCATTGTAAATCGCTGAGACTCTATATACAAGACTTTTTCTCTAGACTTTATAATTCTATTGCTTTAAAGGGATACATCCTTAATGGGTTTTGCTCGTCAAGTTACAGACTAATCAATTAATGCTAGAAACAGTTTAATACGAATTTGTAGCTTAGAGTGTACAGAAGAAAGTTACCATAGAAAAACAACAACTCCCGTAAGTGAAGGAGAAGATTATATGAGTCGAGTGTCTACCTTTACATCAGTCATTAGTATAAAATAATACTTTTTAATGGTCTTACCTAAAATCAGAATTGCTTGCTATGATAATAAAAAAATACCCATAGCCTGTTAATGTGAAAATACAAGTTACATTTACAATATTCTATTCAGGTTCTTACCATATTGAAGTGCATTTTTAGAATCTTTTGAAGTGCATATTTTTTCGTTAGCGTTAAAATAATTTGTGTATACTTTTCCAATTTCATTTTTGTAAGCAAATATTGAGTCCGTTTCATCAAGTTTCACGCATTGTTTTTATATTTACTTGGTTTTAGCAGCTAACTTTGAAAATGATACAACTGCTCCCGAACAAATATTATATTTGTAGCACCTTTTCACCTACGCATACTCTTAGGGAATTAAAGTCTATAGTTATAATCGCATCTCGTCTATAACTACATATATAAGTATGGGATAACGTTGGCAGAGCAACTGATTATTTGAGAAAGCAGACTTGTTTAAGTGTTGAATCAAACTTAAATTTAGCCACCAGTTACCATGTCAACGTGTAACTTTAAATTGCGTTCGCAAAACTAACCAAGTGCTTCTTTACTCTTTGCTATTGAATATTGTACGTCTACATATTGAAAAAAAACGTTATGCTAACAAATTTTAGGCAGGTTTTCATAGGGCTTTATACTGAGAAATCATTGAAAAAAATGATACAACGCAGAGTAGCTAGGTGATGGTAATGCCATGTGCTGTTGAAAAATGTACATACTGTATTCGTTTCAATATACATAGGTTTAATATACATGAACATAAAAAAATATTAAATTTTCTTTTTCAACAAACGGTTAACGAATAAATTTAGGTACAAGGCAATACACAGCTTATTTTGCTGCAGTAGTAATGCATATAATATATTTAAAAAACATTTGAAAAACCACAAAAAAAATTAAATCAGAGATGAAAGTGAATGGAATCAAGAAAATTGCTGGTGAAACACTTTGAGAGTGCTATTTCAAATGCCTGGTACTTGTTTGTAATAATTAAAATGTTGTTATGTGTCACAGAAAAAGCTAGAAAATACCTACGTTTATAATGGTTGATCAACGCGTTCAAAAAACACTAATCCAGTCAGAAAAGAAGTTCCGTTTTTGGCACCTTCAATTGAAGTATGGTACTTAGTCAGTTCTATGTCAGCTAACTGCACATTTCATGCAATGCATATAGTAAAAATTATGTAGTTTGACTGAAATTTAGAAAGTTACCTGTCGTTTTCTTCTCGCTGCAGAAAAATGATAATTGCTATTTTATACAGTAGTACTTTGAGAAGTTGAACAATGTAAATGCGTTGGTAAACGAATTCTTTGATTGACTATACAGCTGAAGGCCACACATGGAATTAGCAAAACAGAAAATTGTTTCTTGAACAGGAACCCCGTCTTGAATAATTCAAAAAAGAAAGCAGCAAGACAGAAATCAATGATAGGGCTTACATATAAAATTTACGTGCTATTTTATGATTATGTATGAAGTAAGTCAGATATAATGCTATCATATATTATGTATGGAAAAATATAAGAACGCAATCATTTTTATTGCTGTATTTTAATATTACTTTTAGCTATGTAGATGTTATTCTCGTCACTGCTGCTGCATAAAGAATTCATGCGAGGATTTGGGTAAACTATGTTTAAAATTGGAAATAACATTCTAAATTTACTTGGCTACGCAGTGTTTTAAATAATACCTTCTACGTGAAAAAACCCAATGAATTAATAAACTCGTATTGATTTTAAATAGTTGCAGATGCACCTTTTATGTTTTAATTTTCTTTTTTCGGTGTAAAATGCGCGGTTACATTTCACATTTTGAAAATATGCTATTTCCAAGTTTCCTCGTAAGAAAACGCTTTTTGATTTAAAAAATATGCTGAGATATATCAACACCACCACCACTACCAGAAAACATAGCGAAGTTATTTTATCGTGTAAAGAATTACTTGTTCACAGTTTAAAGGTTGTGCAGTATTTGCAGCAAGCTAAACATCCTCGTTGAGTTGTTTCGGTTTTGTCCGGTTTTCACAGTGAAAAATCAGAGGAAACCAAACTTTCATCGGGGGTGAAAGCATGCTATCATATACAATGCAATCAAAAGGTACATAAGTCTTCTCTTTCTGAAATTACTGCAGTGAAATATATTTCTGTATTATTGAATTTGGTTTAGCCTGGGATTTTATTGAACTAATTTAATTGTTATTTTTATCGTATTTAAGTTCGACATAAATCTAAAGTTTCTTGATATTGTTGCTATTATAATATGTTAATGGATATTTTATTATTATTATTAACTAGATTTTGCAATTAATACTTTTATCAATCCAGTTTGAAATAAAGTTGGAAGAGAGAAAAAAGAGAACGAACGACGATGACGGTGGTCAACATTTTTCTTTTGTTTTGATTTCTTAGATTTTAAGCGATTTGAGTTAACATAAAAATTACTGCTAGCTATACTTTAATATAAACTTATTATTAATTGTAATCAATAAGCTATAGTGTTAACTGCAGATATTAAAATCAATACCATGATGACTATTATTACTTTATGAGAAAAATATTACTACAGTTATACCAATACACAATAAAGAAAAAAAAACGATGATTGATGTACTAAAACATGAATGCAAATTGATGATGATGATGATGATGAAATAAAAATATTATGAGGGTTGGGAGTCGTGAGATGAAAAATAAAAAAAATTACAAAATGAGCAAAAGTATAAAATTTGAGTGCGTTTTCAATCACTTAATTTCTTGATGACAAACAACTTTAAAAAGTAATGTGCATAATTTCATCAGGATTTTTCCCGTCACTTTAGTTACCAATTTGAGCTTGTTTGGAAAGACACGTTTGTATTCATCGCAACTACTTTTCAACACTCTACGGACGGAAGAAATAAACATTTACGGGGGAGAAAACTCGTAGTATCTTCAATCTCATACATATTGGATGGCATAATAATAGAAGAACAAACTTTTTTACTTATTGGACTTTACATCAGTTTGCCATTTTGAACTAGCTCTAAGCTAAAATGCGTAGTGGAAAATATCCTAAAGTTGAGCAAAGTCCAAAAATTCATTTTATATAAAATCCATTCCATAAAAATGCTTTTTTTTCAGATGAACAACAAAATCAACTCAGAGCCATGTACTCAAGTGTATAAGCAAAAAAAGGAAAAATCTTGCGTTTCTCAAGGAAAGTGGGCTTTTTAGACGTTTGAAATGTGAGCTAAACTGTGTGATATGTCAGCCCGTGAAAAAAAACTTTTCATCCATGATTTCCACTTGAAACTTTCGCCGGATCAAGCCAATTTTCTGTCCTTGGAGAAACGAAAAGTCAGTTGGTTGTATAAGTTAGCTAAAAAAATTGGAAAGGTAAAATACGGAAAATACATGGATTGAAAAGGCTGCAGAAAAAAAGAAAATGGAAGAAACACAAAATGACAAATAGCTTTAGGGAAATAGAATAAGAGCAGAATAATCTAAAAATTGAAGAAACCGGTATGAATTAGTTCTAGACTGATCATCATGTCGCTCTTTACGATGACGCCATCATTTTGCCAAAAACAATGTAAAAGAAAGCAGGACTGGTGTAGTTTTTAGCTTTGACTTGTGTACATAAGCTAGTGAAAGCACTCTGAAAGCAAAGACAATGAAAAAGAGAAAGCACAAGTTTTTTTCCTCTCTCGGATGACATGTCTTTCTTCGTGCGTTTCTAGACTGGCGATGACGGGCTTGACGTACATGTGTGATCGCAAAACTGTTGTACACTGCTGAAATGGGTTGAACCGTGTAGACTTTTTCGTCAATCCCATGGTATTATGCGTTATGTACGATGCAGTTTACCATTGGTCATAGAAGAAGCTCCCAGAAAAAGCTGCTTTCCCTTTTGTTCATCCGTTTATTTTAAGAATATTTTCTTACAAATAAGAAATACATATACGAAAAGTAAGGATGGGGGGAAAAGTGTTTTCAAAACTCTTACCAGCTTTTCCCTTTGATTTTTTTATCCACTTAAGGGTCTCTGCCAGCCTGACAAAACAGTCAGCTTTAATAACTGCATTCTATTATAATAACCATTTCTTTTTTGGTTGTTTCACCATTTCTGTTTATTATTTGTCTACAAAATAACAAATACTTAATCCTCTTTCTCGATAACAATGTTTACTTTAACAGCTTATTGGCCATTGAACCAGGAATTGGAAAAGGACCAAACTCTCAGCCTATTTCACAGCATAGCTCACAACAAGGATAAATTCCAAATCCACATTGTAGTTTGTATACTAATAAGTAGGCCAGCCTAAATTACAAGAATTTTCCCATCATTTTCATCTCCTCTTCTGTAGCTAGCATCATATCCCACATCCTTCCGTCTCTCTTCCGAATTGACATCCCTATTTTTCTTATTGATCCTCGTTTTTCTTCTTCTTCCTCAACTTTAAAATCTCAATGGTTTCACAATACAAAACCCATACAGTGTGTTTATCATCCCGCTGCACTTTTTTTATTCGTAAGAGCGGATGTAATAAATTGTGTACGCTTCTATACACACTCGTGTCAACCCTGTCACCATTGGAAAGTACCAGCACTACTGGCCTACTAGTGAGAAGAGCACGACATCATCTTATCTTGTCTTTTTATTTTCACGGAAAACTTGCTATTTTCCCAAAATGAGTTTTTCCTCCTCTTCGTCTTCTTCTAGCTTGCTGGTCTAATGTTTAATGTAAATACCTGTGTCATTGTGTCGATCCCTTGTGTGTCCCTTTCCAAAGCGCACACATTGGTTTAATACGCGAGACGTTTACATCACCAGGTTGGAAATATATCACACACCGAGCCGACCGGCAAAAATAATGCTGCAGTGCAGAGACGTGAGAGAAAGACATTATTATAGTTTTTCTTGGCAATCGTGTCGTTACTCGTTCAAGACGATCATCATCGTCATCACGTTGAATGGAGAAAAAGCATTGCCTCTATACTAATAATATATGGCTAATATATTCCAATCTCTGCACTGCTGCTAGTGAACAAAGGTATATAACCTAGATCAAGAGAAAATATCTAGCTAAATGGAAAATAGTAACGGTGAAACACTATAAAAACTCATTTGTATGTAAATGCCAACTGTATACATTACAGAACTAGGTTCTCCCTTGGAACAATAAGAAACAAAAGAGATTGAATAGAGATATTAGGAAAAAAAACTAGTTGTTGGAACCGATTTGGCCAGTGTCTGGAACTTTAATAAAGTACGGGATTTGGTTCTGTTTTGCCTTGTAATTATGAAGCCATCGTTCTCCTTTTGTGCTGCTCCGCTCCAGCTCATCCTTCCAAATTCCTCGAGGCAAGTAAATGTCACGCTGGGTCGAGTTTGGTTGTAGGATGGGCGCAACGATTATGTCATCTCCAATTGCAAACTCGTCCGAGACCCGGAGACAGTTGGCGTCCAGTGGGTCAATCATCCAGATGGGGCGGATTATGGGCATTCCGGTTGTGATCGCTTCGTCGACGGCTTTTTTGATGTACTGGAAAATTTTCTGCTGACGATCCCGTTTCAGAGCTTGGGCGATCTGAACTACTTCGTCATCATAGTCGTTGGGTAAGAAGGAGTACTGGACGACAGGGAGGAAATGAACAAGTTGCATCCACCGGATGTAGAGTTCACGAGGCGGAAGTTGGATTGAGGATGATGGAGACGGATATGAAAATGTGTTTGGGTCGGGAGCCCCGTCAGTCTCGGGATTGAGCGACGACTCGGTTTCATTACTTGCCGAATTGAGTTGAGGGGCAGACGGGGTTGTGGTAGATGATGGGAGGGGGTCTTCGTTTTTGCTTGTGTTGACGAAATAGTCGCCGCCGATGGATCCAGGAATTAAGAAGGGAAATCCTGCCATCCCCATGGAAAGAATGTTCGGAATTACAGTTCTTAGCCCTTCCCATGTACTTTCTATTGGGCTAAGGGCAACAAATGTTGGTGGTTTTGGTAACTTGACAGCGCTTGAGACTCCGATCATGTTTAAGTTTGGGATTGATCGGAGTGTTTGGTGGAACAAGTCTTTTGCGTGGTCTGCACTAGGAAGCCGTTTAGAGAACTGGTAGTGTTGGGGCAAGTCGAAACAAGTTCCCATATCAGCGTAAACAGCTTCTATACCGTATTTTCCCGTCAAGTTCTTGACTTTCTCACGAAGCCAGGATCTCGACTCTTCTTGAGTTACATCCAAAACCGCAACGGAGTTCCATTGTTTGTACTCTGTCAAGGCAGGTACTCCTTTTGGCGTGGGCACATCGGATCGTTTGGATTTCTCTACAAGCCACAATCCTTTCTCAAGTCCCTCCACATAATTTTTACTTTGTGTACTGACAAATGGCTGGACTGTCAATGCCAACTTAAATCCTCGTCGTTTTGTTATGTTGAACGTCTCAGCCAAATTGGGGAATCGCTCTGGATCCCCTTCCAGGTCGCCAATTTTTCGCTGCCATGACTCGTCGAAGAGAATGAATCCTTCGGATGGGAGAATGGCAGCGATCTTGTCGGTATGATTAAGTATCGCGGCCTCGCTTTGATTACCCTTGTCCAGAATTTCTTCCCTAAGCCTCCATAGCGGCTTGCTTGCCATGAAATAGCTAAGCTCCATATCAGCATCCTTCAATCCCTCCCAGATATCTTTATCTGCTAGTCGCTTGCTTATCTCTAACGAGTTTTCTGCAGTGCATATTGTGTAGTTCAAAAATGGCAGCCCACCAAGAGTAAGTGAAGGAAATCCAATGTCGTTATGAGCCGCACCAAAACATATTTGCCCTGGGTCTGGATGATTTATACTCACATGCAACGGACTTTCGTCTGTGATTTGAATAGCTGCTCCCTCTGAGTTTACAAAATACGGGCGTAAACTTCGCCCCCACTGGAAATCTGTTATCTTCCCATTCATATTTAGTCCCGCTTTTTTGCTTCCTGTTAAAAACGGAGAGTATGGAACTACTGTCTTGTTCAACGGCCACTGGTCCCTTTCCATTTCCCCTCCCCCGTAAACAAAACCCCCGTAGGCGTATTTGTTGCCCATGTCGTAACAGTCCTTTATAGAAAAGTCTTTACTCAAACCCTCCCAATATATTCCATAACACAAAATATTTCCTCCACTTTGACTTCCTCCGTCTGCTCTATAGCTGTAGCCTCCTGGTGTCAGTCCTTTCGGTGGAGGAGCTTTCGTTTTAAGATACAGCCGGCCTTTTCCCATCCACTCTAAACAAGTTTCATTCTCTCGCTGATGGCTCATCAAGCATGGCCATGGTTTATCCCTCGCATTCAGGTTCACTCCAAGAACTCCGCTGAGCACTTTTCTGTCCTGAATATTCGTCACGGTCATACGTCTGTCCTTGCTTGAAAATCTGATCCGGTCAAAGTAAGATTTCTACAAAAAAACACACACAATAAAATTTATCAAGGTTCAATTACTGATTCTAGATACTAATAACATATTAATGACTATAGAAAGAACAAGTTGATGTGTAACAAGAGCCTCTCGTAGAAAATTTGGGTCAAATTGCTCACATTTCTTGGGCTTGTCAAGTGACAAATATCTAATCTCTTTCCTTGCCAGAAAAAAACCCGAAAAACCAATAACCACAACCCATTTTCTATCCGCCTGTCCAAATTTGTTTTTTTTTTTTCTTTGCCTTTCACAACTTTCTCTTTGATCTCATCGATACACACCCCATCGAGGTGAAATTTGGAATTCAAGTGGAAATCGATTGGATACTAAATATCCCAGGAAGCGTGGCATATAGCCTGCTAATAAAAATAAACTTTTGCCTCGTACAGAAAATCATCATGGACTTTCCATAAAAAACTAATATAATATCTCTTCCTGTGTCGAAGAATAGGCCTAGCCTAAAGAGAAGGCGACCAGACATCTAAATTTTATTCTATTTGTGGGTTTAGGTGTTTTAAAAGAAGTATCTGCACTGGAATCTGAGAAGCAAACACCCTCTGACAGTAAGAAAGAGGAAGAAAGCAGCCGATTTCCATTAAAATATATTTTCAAGTTGTGCAGTTGACATTTATATTGGTGCATAACTCTTTTGACTCCGGTGGCATGGGTTGCTCTCTGGCTTCTAATGGGAAGAGAGCATGCAACTCGGCAACAACTTTTTTTTTCTTCAGAGTGGACCGGAAGAGAAAGAGTGTGTAGGCATGCATAATAGTATTATTTGCGAGATAAGAGACGCGAGAAAAGGAGAACTCTAGGAGGTCTAAGAAGAAAAAAGGAGAAGAGTAGTACCTGCAGTTCCTTCTCCTTATGAATTATATAGATGGAGCCAACAAGGAGGATAATGATGAGAAACAGAATGGCCACAAAGGCTTGTAATTTATACTCTTTCGGTTTCTTGTTGCGAAACATTCCGGGTATAGGCACCTGGCCGAGTTTATCCCGGAGAAGACTAGAAATGGAAGTTGCACTGGGGGTAGGCGAGGCGGCTCCACCTTTCTCTTCGTCGGTGAGCGGTCCACGGCCGTTGGCGTCAAAGTTGGAGTTTGTTATGCGAATTGGTGCGATGCTCCCTTTTCGTCGAGCCGAGAGGGGTTTTAGCTGAGCACAAATGTCATCGTCTTCATCCTCCTCGTCTTTGCTTGCGATTCGGACGCCAACACGTTTTTTACCTGAGGCAGGGCGGGAGCCTTTACCAGAGGTCTTGGTGGGAGATGGATTTAATGAGATACTGGCCGCGGCTCTGGTCTGAGAAAATTCTGGCTCACTGAGCTCACTCGTTGAATCTTCGTCGTCTGAGAAGCCTGTTGTCGTCCTTTCAGAGGGACCAGGGTGTCTTCCAGGAATGTGAGGTTGGTGACCATTTCGCCGGCGAGCTGGAACAACAGCCACATTTCCGTCTATATTAGTCCTGGACGCCCGTGGACTGGCAGCTTCTACAAGGTCGTCAAATGATGAGTTTATTGGCGGCGCTGTTTGCTGTTAAAAAATGAAACAAAAAATCGTATTACTATTTTAACGGTCCCTCACAAACACTCTCTAAAGCTGTCTTACAAGTCCTTCTGCTTTAAATATAGACTGAAGCCTAGGCCGTGAACTTTTACTTCGCCCTGTTCCGCCGCCTCCATTTCGCCGAAACTCACGATGACCATCCTCGCTAGGTTGGTCAAGTGGAGTTACAAATGCAACAGTTTTCATATTTTAGTGCGGAAAATAATACGCTTGAAAACTTAGATACACAATGCCGTTTCCATTTTTATATAAAAAAATATATCCCGTGGAAAAAACTTTTATAAGTACAAAGCAATGCGATGAATGAAACTATAAAGCCAACTGTCTATACGATTTGACAAGCCGTCTGCGATGAATCCACTCGCTTTGTGTGCCATGTGATAGACATATGATGATAACCCTTTCAAAAATGCTGTACTTGAGGTGAAAAAGAATCTTGATCAGTTTCATGATGTTTGCAGACTACTCAAATCCTACCAAGCCATGTTGTTTTGTACACACAACATTAATTTTTACGCTCCTAAGCTGCATGTTATCCCTTCTTTGTCCATTTTTTTCGTTATCATCATCCGTCGTATTGAAATAATAAAACTCACGAGTAGGTATGACTACTGGCTATACAATGGGAAAAAGGTATTTATCATGTATTGGTAAATAAAAACGATCGTGATTCATTTTGCGTGTGGATTTGTAACCTTGGCTACTGCTCCTCCTGGCGACGAAGACGACGATGAAGTAGATGAAGTCGAAGATGAAGGATGAACATGTCTTGCTCCTTGGATTACCAGACGCTGATTCTTTTTCGCTATCATAATGACCGCTATAATCACAATGACGTATTCACAGTACACTCACACTCTCAAAAATACAAGACGTTTTTTAAGACAAAGACGTTACAAAGAGAATTAGGTACACTATATTATCACTCCAAATCCACATTGTTCCTAAAAAAATTGCACAACTTTTACATACTGCGTATAGTGTACAGGTCAGAAACGAAAACGCCTTTATTCGTCTGCTGCACTGTTATTTGCCCAAAAACACAATCCATTTCCAATCAATCAAAAGGCTCATTGCAGTTAGCACGCAAAACAAAACAAAAAATATTGGCAACTTAGTTTTTATGATGTCTTTTTCCTTTGAAACAACCAAGGCAAACAAGGAAAAATGAGATCGTAAAAATTAGTAGCTAAACAACAGCCAACTTATTATTCTCGTTATTCCTGGACAAGGAGCTTAAATCAAGTCAAGAAGAAAAATTGCATACCGGGCAGAGAGTTACAAAAGACGAAACACAATTGTTTCTCTGCCAGCCTCCAGAGGAAAAATGCCTCACTCGTTTCAAACTGGAGCCATACAGACAATTTGAAGACAAATGAAAGACTGTGTCAATTACATTTTTTCTTGTATTTATTTTTCGCCTGGTTTAAGAAAAAGTAAACAACTTTGTGAAGAAAACAAGCTTGTCTTCCTCTCAGCGATATGTAAAAGTAACATTTGAAAATATGGCAAATGCTACATAGCAATTACTGTTTTTTAAATCTATGACTATGTATATCCTTTCATTTAAAAAACTGTTTCCTTCGCACTGGTAATGGCTAGTTAAAACTTAGTTGACTTGCAAATGTGTGAACATTCTATTTCTCGCAATGTTTATTACAAAAAAAATCCTCTCTAAGTAAAAAAAGAAGTCCCATTGAAAAACTCAATGCTCAAATTATCATCGTGATTCTTTGATATTAAATATTTTTTCAACCCTATCGTTTCAGTCAAGTGCAGTAATTGTGGAAAAGTACATTACTTTATACACAGATTAGATAAATTGTACGGTCATTGGATCATCATTTCCATGTCGTCATTCGTCAAGCACAAAAATTGGTCACTTTTAGTCACACACGCATAGCCAGACTGTATCTTTCTTGTACACAAAAAAAAATGTTTTTCGCTCTTGTGTTTGTGTTCAAGTGTGGCTGATAAGGAGTTAGGTATACTCTTAATAGATTAATCCCAATGAAATAATAATAAGCAGTTTGTTCCGTAGTTCATAGTGACGACATGGAGATATATGCATGTATTTAGTGTGTCCTTGCTGGATATCATGCTAGGTTTTTGTTTGCAGGCAAATTGTTTCATAAAACTTTAAAGCTCGCAGCAGTAATTTAGGATTAATTACATTTTTTTTCGCTTGTTGTAATGACAGTGTATAAAGCAGGGTGGCGAGCAAATGATGATGAATTAGCACGGGAATTATTGTATTTACTACGTTTTTGTGAACGTACTTTTAGTCGAATGTGTTGTTGCAGCGCTAACCTTTTTTGTGTGCCGGTTTATTATGCATCGTCATGATTTTAATGTGAGCAGAGTTGCGCATAAATAAATAGTAAATTTGTAAGAGTGCTAATAAAAACTAGTAATTTCATTGGTACTCATATCCCGTGGGGAATAATTACTCAGAGCGTATGGAGTACGAAGATCTACTAAAATTTGGTATGTTCCATCATGGGTATAAAAACAATACTGTACCCCTTAGGGACATCATGTAGCAAAAGATAATATCTATTTACATACAGCAGGTTCAATTTGGTTTGAGTCAGTTGCCATTTTGTTTGCGACCAAGAAGAGCATTCAGATTTGTCTTAAATTAGCCCATACAAAAGAAATAATACGTTTCAGTGGTGGAATATTTTGTATAGCAATTAAAACATGCAGACAGGCCTAGATAATATGTTCTATTTTTATATAAGTATATTATGGGGAATATGACGATAAGAGTTGTAAACAACCAGGCCAATGGTCAGCATAAACTACAATTACGTATTCAATATCGCACAAGTGGCAAGCGTGCTAATGAAATTATGCAAATAATACTGAAGATTCTTTCCTTAACAAGATCTAACCGGGATTATTTTTGTCAAAGATTTACTCATGTCATTAGGAAAAAGTTTCATCATCAGCAAATAACGTTATTTATAGCTTTTCATCATGCTCCTTGAGGTTATCCAGTAGTGCAAATAGAAAATTTTCTTCTGCTGATTTATTATTTGCTTACCCAAGAATATTCAGCTAGTTTGACCAACAAGTCTAATCCAGTTGGCATCGACATGGATCCCCTTCTCCCCTGCCTGCCCAAGCCAGAAGGTCCAGCCACCTCTTCGTCATCGCTCTTCTCAACAGCGTCTTTTGACTGCTGCCGGCTTGGAGGTTTCTTTGACGATGATGACATTTCTTTTGTCTACTTTATTCAAGAACTTTTTTACACGCAAACAAACAAAACCCGTTATTTTCCTTGCACGATACACTAATAGTGCTTTTACTACACTTGTTGTTAACAAGATTGAACTGCTTCACAACAATTTATTTAATAATTCATTTTATGATTTGTCTCGTTGTTTTTCTCATACGGTTTCCCATTTCTTGCTTTATTACACCGAAACGGCCACAGTTTTAACACGCCAAAGTTTCCTCCACCACTTGCTTTTGCGTAACACCGACTTTCCCTCTAATGAAATAAATATAGCGCACGTACTCACGCAGGTAGACGATCTAATTATTGCTCCCCCAACGCCAACTCCAAACTTTTGTCTTGTTCCTCGACAGAATTCGTTAATTTTTCTTTCATATTAATTATGTATGCACCCTTCCTCGCATTCCTCGCTTCCTCTCTGGTCGCCATATCTGTTTCACTTTGACACAGGCTCAGGTATTTGTTTTATACTATGGCACACACATTCCTATGAAATTCACGTATCAACAGAATAATGCATAAATAGCTAAAAACAACAACACAAAATGTATTTTAACTGAACTGAAAACATTCAAGCGTTTATTTTTTTTATCAAGAACCCGAAAAGGAAACCGGGTTTCGGGTTACCAAATTTTTTGTCGGAGCAGCTATTGACATCCTTGCCCTAAAACTGATATTTATTAATGGACAACTTAATACCTTTTACCGCAACTCAACAAGGCAATAAAAACACAGTTTTCGTTATCTGCGTCCATGAAAAAATAAAAATCAAACGATGTTTTCTGCCTAGATCTGCTGACATTCCATCCAGAAATTATGTAATCCGTGACGTTTCTATGCCAAACTAGATAGATAGTATTTACATGAACAATATCGTCATACAGTTCGTGAGTAATTTCCAGTGGGATATTTTTTATTTTATCTTGCGCAAAGTTGGCAGGATGCGTCCCAACTGATGAGGATGGATGGAAAACGAAGGATTATCTTAGATGAGATTGAAATGTAAAATGCTACAAATAAAAAAGAAGCAAAAGATTTTCGTATCGTCTTTCTTTATTTTTCGTATGAGGTTGATTGTTTTCATGTGTCTTGTAAGATGATTGTGAGTGTCATCATATATTATTTCTCACTAGAGTGTAAGAACATTTTTTTTCCAGGGTTGAATAAGGTTGGGGGGTGGTAGGTTGTAAAAAGGTTTGCTCTTGTTAACTTTGGAAACGCGTTACATATCTAACATACCGTAAAACTTCTAACGAACGCCCCGGCCAAAAATTGAAATTTAACTCTCGACGCATATTCAGATATATTTAGAGATATTCAGAGACCTGGAGATTATTGGAGACCCGGTGAAATTCAAACTTTCACTTTTAACTGGTTTTTATTTAGATTATAGGACTGAAATTCAATTTTGATCTTATATTTCAATTTCAGTGGCAATTTCGTTCCTTGTGGCTTGCGGCTTGCATTTCGTCATTTCTTTTACTATCATTGCCGATATTTTGGGCCTGATCCCTCTATTATACCCAGATTTCCTTGGAGACCCGGCGAAATTTCAAATTATACCTCTTGACCCCGGCGTTCTTTAAAAGTTTTACGGTAAATATGCCGTCCTTTTAGGTATGCCCAAGAGCAGACTTATACGAAGCTGAAATTTTTAGCTTCTTCTGTCGGCGAAAATATATTTTTCAAATAGCTTGATCATGTAACTAGGAGGATTTTGATATATATATATTTTAATGGTTACAGTATTTGATAATTTAAATTTTTATGACTTTTTTAAGCCGTAAGGAGTGTTCATTCGGGTATGTGCCAAAACCGCAAGCTGAAATTGGATAGAAGTCGAATTTTTAGTCCAGATAATTACTATGTCCA
>VICI01000394.1:0-40256 GCA_019593645.1 Akabosia matsudoensis | reverse complement strand
ACAAATGCCCCCACAAAGTTTCAGCCCAATCGGAATAAGCGTATGGGCTAGCGGCATTACACGGAGCCACGGAACCACGGAGAGGCGGAGAATCGTACGGACGGGATACCGATCGGCGACCATGAGTAACCTTATAAAGCTATTCCTCCGCAATGCTTAATAACGCAGTCGATACTCTCAAACTCCATTGTGGAACAAGACAATTTTCAGTGAAAAATTCTTTGAATACTAAGTATTTATTATTCTGAAGAAAAATAACGTATTTCATAATCATACTATGTACGATCCTCAATGTTGGTCACGTTTTCTTTTCTACGTTTTTAATTTTAACAATCATGTGTGAAGATATGAAGCATTCATTCGTTAATCAGTTTCTAGGAAAGCAATTGTATTTATACAAGGCATCTTTAAACCCGAAGGCTTAGAGGAGCGTTGGACAAATTTCGAGTTTTTGTCGTAAAGAGTTTAACTCATATTTATACAGAAATGGCCTCGAAAGGGCCTGAACTGATATTTTGACTCTGTGCTTAATTGTAGAATAGTACTTCTACATAGCCGCAATTTTTTGTTAGCAGTAAGAGACTTTCCGATACAATACATTTTATAGGTTTCAATATTTGAGCAGTTTCGTATGCTTGTGCACGACCAACTAAGAGTATGTGTTTTCAATTTTAAGCGTGTAATGTTTAGGCTAGGTATGTTCGACTGTTCGAAAAGCAGCTAGACTTCTTTTTTAATGACAACTATGGCTGTAACAACTTCATAATTTAAACGGAATAAATTTGTGGTTTCCAACAGAGCCATAAAACTAAATGATATGATGAAACGATAACGTGTTTAGCCTTCACCGGCCACGTCTCATCTCGAGGGAACGAAATTAAAAGCATTAAAACTTGCCCACATAAATACTTTTGCTAAACCTGTCAATTGCAGCCAAAGCACCACATCAAAAATATGGTTCATGAAATCTTTTTAAAGGTATATTTAGTATATATCTAGTAGCCCAACAATATCTTATAGACGTTTCATAGTTGTTTTTAAAATTTACAATCAAGGGTCGTTTGTCATTGATGCGTACAAACGCGTGCCACGTTAAATTTCTGCTGTTTCCCAACTTATGAAAAATCTGAGATATACATGCAAGGTCTTCATTAGGGATCACTAGTTAAACTCCCCTTTCAACTATTTGTAATCGTTTATAAGCAAAAACATTGTTGTTTGAGCTTGCATATACAAAAAAGCATTTTATTTCTCAATCGACATTGTATTTGTATTTATTTATTACATCAAAATATTTCAAAAAGTTTCGAAAATATTCGGATTGCTAACTGACAGAGCATTGAGTATTGCAGTGACAAACAGGAATTGTGAAAGCAATACGTTCATCGTTGTCACTTTTAGCTTATAGGAATTTCTCACCTACAGCAAAATAAAAATGGATGTTTTAGCTAGCCATGTCCAAACTGTAATTGCTGCGATTGCTTTGGTTAGAATTGGTTCGTTCTTACCATAAAAATTGTTCTTTTCGTGACGACGTAAAAAAATATATAGAGATTCTAAGTAAAACATCGTTATCGTTATGTTTTTTTTCACAGGTTCATATCATGTCTAGCGATATGCGTATAAGAAAGCTCATGCGATTAACAATAGTAAGTAGAAGTCAAGGGTCTCTCTATCGATGTCGTACCTACGAATAAGAGAGATCAGCAGTCGGCACATGACCAAAAGCGAACAAAATATTATTTATGATTGAAAAGTATGAGTGACGAGAATCTTCTCGAATGTTTATGGCCTATAACAAAATTCGTTCTCTCCATATAATGTAAATAATGAATTTTTAGATCATTCTCTGTGAACCTTTTTGCATCAACACAGTAGTAGTATGATAAAAAACAAGACTATACTTCTTTCAGCTAGTTAGATATCACCAATTTTCAGCCCATTACAACAGGAGTTGAAAAACTTATTTGACCTATCATTTTTTAACTGAGAAGTAACCGCGCAGAAGATGCTCTTTCGTTTAGTTTGAACGTTCTGATGGATTCCGTATCATTTTTATATGCCTCTAAAATGTTAAGCGTCGATGCAAATAAGGCAGCATAATAAGCGGTGAAAAGTTGTAATCACTGTTGTTAGCTAAATTCCCCGATTGACATTGGACATTTCCTATGAGTCGTCGATTTCATCTAATCTTGCATAAGGTGTTTGCAATGCCGGCATCTTATATCATTCAAGTTACATAGTATTAAGATACTTCTTATAGTCTATATAATCATTATCGTATTATTGAGTGTCGTAAACTTCGAGAAAAAATCTATTTTACACAATAGAAAAGACCTTTGCAGAGTGACTTGTAAACAAGAACGAAAAAGAGGTGTAATGTCTCATATGACTGAAACTTAGTCTTTAAACGATTCTTTTCCTGTAATCTTTCATATCTTTCATTACATTATCTATGGGCAATTCATAGAAGCCTGTTGCACTTGTGATAACTTCTTGTGTGAAGGATATATGCCACCTTTAAATCACTGTGTCATCTTAAACACTCAATAATAGTTTTGTTACTCTTTCATTTTAAGAGGCCATTGCAGAAAGAACTAAGCACCCATTCCAAGAATTTCATAAAAATATCGCAAATTTTCTATAAAAAAATAGTATAATTTTTCAATTTCTGCGACAAATAAGGTATGTATTGAGATTACTCTATTTTAATCATGTCTTATTGCAATAGAAGACTTCCATTGTTTTCAAGAGACTTAGATTGTTGTGAGAGGGAAAGCCAAAAGCATGTCACAACTAACTCAACCTTTATGGTCGTATATGTATGTAAGCCGGCATCGACATACTACAATTGCGATGTTTGAATGAAAGATTTGTTGAAAGACGTACCCGTACACATTTCAAGATATCCGCATATATTCACAGTTTTGCTGCAAAATCATCAATACTATTAGTTTATTGCTAGCGGTAAGGGTCATCATCACGAATTTGGTGAGATCACTACATGCTCATACCCTTACAGAAAAAGGTTCATCTCGGCATTTGCTACTTGTAACACAAAAAAGGAGAATCTGATGAGCCTAGGTCTTTTCAGACTAAAAAGAATAGAAAGGAGTTAAAAATCAGGTTTGAAATGGGTTGCTACAAGCAGATGAACGAAAATGACTTTTTACTGATTCCAATGTTGAGAAGTCAGATAAAAGCTGGCAAGTAACAAAAATGAGTGTTGTAAAAGGCGGTGCGTACTTTTAGACGCATATCTATTTAGTTTTATGACCCGATAATTCCCAATCCAATACAGAGCAGAAAACTATGTTAATAGTGAAATAAAGTATGGTAATCTTCTTTGATGTATTCTGTTTTGGAAACATAACGACGACGACGTGGATGGTGACTAGTACAGCCGTCTGCATATATGCTTAATATCATCTTAGAATTTTTGAATCTTATCTCGTTCGAATGGAACTGTCGACGTCATTTAGACGATATTTAAGGCATGTAGCAACTCTATGGTAGTGTGTTACATGTTGTCTTTCCAAAGTGCTCAGATTTCATGTTCCCAAAATATGTTTATTCAAGGAGTTTTAACCGGAAGCAAGAACATCTATATTCTAAATGACTATGAACGAATGAATTCACTTGGAACATAAAATGCCATCAACCTTCATAGATGAAAAACAATGAAAATTTTTATTTGATTAAATTAAAATCCAATTCTTCCGTATCTACCTGATTAACTTAATTTTACTAATACAACACGCACAACAGCTCTGATCCTCAAGTATCATTGAACTTTTTGCATAATAAGTGTGTGATTTTGATAGGAATAGGAAAAACATTTAACCGTTAGAGATAAAACAAATGCACAAAAATGTGCAATTGTAACAGCATGTAAAAGTAACTTTGCTTACGATGAATTTTCTTTATACAGCAGCGTAATTGATTCAATCCCCAATCACTGCGTAGTAAATTATGCATAAGTAAGTACTAGAACAATTCAACTCCCTCCAAAGTCTAATAAAACTGTCGTAGAGATTTCCCATCTTAATTTTTTAATACATCTATGAAAAAACAAGCAAAAAAGGATAAAGAATAGCATGAACAAACTAAGATATTGTTCCATTAGATGTCCTGTGATAATCATGCTCATGTCACTACCTTTCTCTCTGTATGTCCTCTGATACGCTAATCACATTAATGTAAATGCAAGAAATGAATTTATGGGCCTTAGTCTCACGATAAATCCCATTTTCCAGATATGCACCTGCTGGTTTTACTACACATCGATAATCGGCTACTAATACATGCATCAGCTTGCGTAGATTTTATTTAAATGCCCTATTTATAGCCGGATATCATCTCTATATGCAAGACTCACAGCAATCTAAAGAGATAGAAACATCTCCGATGATACGTTTGATTTTCGTCTCCATTTCAAAAAAAATCCCTAATTAGGTGACAATGCCATTATGGTTCATCACCGAATCGAATTGAGTTGGCAGTCATGCCTCTTGCTGACAATCAGCCCTTATTTACCCAAAAACTAGTGTGCTTTTGTATTTTACGACTTTTCCTCTGCAGTGTTTGACTTTGTTTCCTCTCACTTTAGCTTGGCAGCTTTGTTGAATCGCTACATGTCTCACTTTATGAAGAAGCGGCTGTGTTGTGTGAAGATCACCAAAAAAAAACCTTTTCATGCTGGTTTTATTGTATGAGTGCAAGAGTGCGTGACCGACTGTAAATACAAGTGTATCATGCTGAGTTGCTTAGCCAGGCCAGTAATAGCTAACCATGTACGTGCTCAAACCGGTGCTATTTGTTTCTCCAACTGTGTTTTGTACACTTAGGCCAAACAAAGATGTTTCTTTTCAAGGAAAGATATTGGTAGGCACCTCGCCAGGAAAATGTCACCACTCTACAAAACCCGAAGATGAACCCAACAAACAACGTTTTATTCCCGTCTCAAAACCTTTAAACGAGCATGCCGAACATAGTGATAGAGACACAAACTTCTCCCATTGTGTTAGGGTTCCGTTCATGTTATGATCCTCACTAATGTGAGCAGTGATCTGAAGAAAAAAGCCAAAAAGTCAAAGATTTTTGAGAGGGAGGACCCTTCGGTTATTGCGTATTATAAACTCATAAATGATTTCCTTCCTATCTCGATCTTCCTCATGAAAATATTATTACCAGAGCAGACCGTTTTTTTCGATGCGCCTCTGTCTACTCAAATTTATCATAATGCGATTTACGGATATCCATCCAGGATATTCGGACGTGTTTACGTCTTCACGGTTTATCACAACTTAAGTAAAGTGAAGACATTCATGATATGATGGGTTTTAATAGAGGATTTTTACCTTTTCCTTCTGACTCTCGCTGTCGCTACTCTATTTTATAGCATGCTATACAAAAGTATCCGGACATACTTGAAATGAATTAAATTCTATAATCTATTTAACAAACGTATTGATATTAATTCTACTGATTAATTATAAAATCTACTGAACATCATATCATTTTCCAGATATTTTCATAACGTCATCCCCTGTAGCCATTAACTTTTTGGTCCTCAAAACTTTTTGATCAGACGGACATACAAACAAGGGAAGAACTGATTCCCAATTCTCAGCGAAAAGAAAAATATGGAAGTATCATAAAAGATCAAAACATCTTATTTTGCATCTAACCAACTCAACATTTTGCTTGATGCTGTAGCTGGAAAAACAGTAAAAGTAACCACTAAAGTCTGATGCAAAAGGAGCAGGACCTTTTTTGTTATCTGCATTAGAGCCACTCACTCCTACAATTATTACACCATTGCATTTTCTAGTTTATGACATGCAACCAATCAACCATTCGTCGTAATCCTGTCAACGGCCAATTTAACTTTTATTATGAGGATTACAACTACTGATCAGCACTATTTCCCTTTTGTTGCGTAATATATACGTAAACACAACATGCTTGTCTGGGGGAAAATATTTATTATTAGACAGTATGCATTTCTCTCTGGTTCACTGGGATCATCATCACTCTACTTCTTTCAAGTAACTTTGTTTGGTAAAAGTGGAAAGATTACAAACAAAGGTCCATATCAAGGGATCCGGAACAATACAAGTTTATAGCGTGTCATCCTTTATTTTGACTTTTTCCTCAGATGTCATCACCGTAATAATGGTCATTATCGTTGTCGTGATGGGTTTTGGGTGCGCGGAGACGCAGTCATGATGCTTATGTAATAAACAATCATTATTACCCTATGGTCAGTCGTTTTGTCTCTGAGATGATGCGAATATAAAAAAAAGAAGGTGATCAGTATTCCTACAGACTGGCTTTTGTCGTCTATGCAATAGGATTTACAATGTTGTCGTAAAACTAGAATAACAAATAATTACTGCCTATTCATTCTCAATTTAGTCTTATTTTTTTGCTTCGGATTGTCAAATGCTAGAATGCAATTACCAGTCGTTATTACATCAATTGTAAATCTCTTCCGAGAAGCTGAAACAGTGTGAGAAAAAACTATCCATGACAAATCCGAGGGAAATTTGTGAATGGTAGATAAACGTCAATAAATTAAAACTTTGCAATTTTTATTGGGTACCTACTAATCGATTTATTTACGATTCACTTTAAACAACTAACGAAGGAAAGCTTATGGGAATTTTCCTCGAATGCCTGGGAAAATTCTGGTGTGGGAGTTTACACATTTGTAGTGTGGAAATGTCTCACCGTGCAAAAAATCTCCACCATGAAGATGATCAAGTAAGCTTTGTCCTGTGTAAACAGGCGTGGATAGGAGTTCCGTTAACAAATATCATAAAATACTTATTATTACAAAAATCAGGTATTGTCTTGCTTGAATTTGCTGTGTTGGAGGTTTATGAGAAGAAGACGCTTAGAAAATTTATGTATGTATTCTATCAGCAAGACAGGTAGACAAAGTATAAACAGGTATAATCGATCAGCATTATGTGCCGGTGTGGCCCGAAATAATTATATGGCAATCATGAACAATTTAGATAAGTGTGAAGTTAATTTCTTTATAGACTAGATTTGAAACACAAATTCCTTGACAATAACGTGTCTTTCTCCAGAAGGTGCGTGGTTTCAAAATTCGAAAACTCAGCTTTCACTTAATGCGGGTCGTAATATTAAGATTAGAAACTCAAAGACGACGGTAAATAGTCTGAAACCAGACTGGAAGTTTATTTTACCATTAGATATGTAGCATAGCTCCGTTCGAGAATTGTTCTGGTTTGAGCTACAACAAACAATCATGAACGCAGATTTGATCTAGCCAGTACAAAGAACAATTACTTCAAGCGCGTTTTATAGCACATAATTGCATTTAATGACTCTTCGCCTAGATTAAGCATCTATGTTATATTTCCGAAGGATAAAGACTCATGTTCGAACGTGTTAGCATTAAAGCATTTTACAAGTGCTCACGTCATAATGTAATTTTAATTTTACTTTGTACATTATTTCAAACATTAGCGCAACCGCTTCCTCTAGTTTTCTTGCGTTTTATGATCTAGTTGTGGCGACAAAGGGCAGACTCGGTAGAATTCTCGGGACTGAAAGAAACTTAGACAATGCTCCTCAAGTGGTAAGTGCAATCGTAGTAAATGTTTTCAACTACATATTTGCAAAATCATAATTCTTAGATTGCAATTAATACATAGAAGCTGGTTATTTGTTCTTGGAATAAAAAAATCTACGTGCAGTATCCATGATTGATAACATTGTCCACCTATTGATATATTATATTGATGCACGTTGTAGGGTACTACATATTCTTTGTGAGCTTGTTTTAGTTAAAGCACTCTGCGGTAAAATTTGATCACAAATATTTAAATCATATTCTAACAACACAAACCCTGGCTGAGTAGCTGCAAAATTAGACTGGAATATTTCACCGTTCAATCGTGCATACGTTTTACAACCAAGGGCCTTATAAAATGTGCATTTAAACTAAACTAATTTCGCGATGGACAGAAAACGTGATAGAATGCAAGTAACTCCTACTACTTGTCATTTGTAATGTGAACTTCCCTGATGCGTTATTTCTATTTTATTTATAATAAGGATTGCAAAACACAAAAGCATGAACAGAGTCTACTCACAACTTTATATAGAATATCGATATAATGTTTTCCCATGTTTTACGAACTCCACGTGAAAATTAATTCAAATTTGTATCTATCCTTAATAGTTCAAAACTAAAAAACGAAATCCCTCAAAGCATAATAACGAGCAATCATTACTGTTATAAACAAATAATAGACCGAATGACCATCTTCATATAACCATGTCACTGCAAAGTTTTATTGCTATGCAGTAAAAAGTGCAGACTGCATTTCATCATTCCAAGGAAGCCATGCGTACAAATATCAACTCAATAAATCAGGTAGCATTTATTACGCTACTGTACATGCATTCACGCGTCACTTTCCTGTAGATTTCTGAAATTCACTATATCAAAACTATGTTAAAGAGAAAAAGATATTTTAATACACTCATTTTGCAGCACAAATATGTAAATGTAGTATACTGTTAACTGGAAGGCGCACGGTTGCCCCCTCCATGAATGCATATGATTTTAACATGTTTCAGATACACGAATCTACTGCATTTAAGTTTTACAACGGCGAACAGCTTTCTAAACTTCCATCAGTATTTTCTTGATCTTGATAAATGGTTGATGTGAGCAAATCTAAGTTCTTCATCCTTTTTCCGCACCCCGCTAGCGGAGTTAGATTCAACGTAAGATTAGTATAATTTTAATACTATCAAGTGATAAATTCCTACGCAAAATATTCTATCCGAATCTAATATCTAAAATCTAATATTAGAGTGTATCTAAAAGAAAGTTCAAGGAACCATGACAGATGATTTTAAAGGATGACTAATCACTTTAAATAGAATGCAGAACTAGTAAAATCTATCTCTTACAGGTTACATGCATAACGTAACATTAAATTTAACAGGAAAACCAGTATTGTAGAAGCGTCACCAAATAATTTACGGGATGTAACGACTGAGGACCGGGAGTTTGTATGTGCTATGCATACTCAGGTTGTAGCCAAATGCGAATTGCCTAATTTATAAACAGGCTAATCAACAAAACAGGAATTAAAAAGAGCACGGGGTTTATAAATCTAAATATTACCATGGTCAGTTTTATTGTTGCCAATTCACAACAGCTGTACAATCAATTTCCTGTGTACTCATGTTGTTCCCACACAGACGTATTTCACGATTTCGCCATAACCACCTGTTCAAATCAATTGATAAATAACGCACAAACTATTATGAATTCGCTTATCCATCCAACATCTGCAGGTGATTACGTTCAAGTCGATAAAATTCTGTCTTTGCATTAAGTTCTAAGGGTGAATATTCGTTTTGAGTCTAAATCAAAATGGTTGCCGTATTCACTCCCATTATAGCCCTGTCTCAAACTGGAGCACCCGTTTGGAACATTCTGTCTAATTTAGCCTGGTCTTACTAATAGTTTGGTCACTACTGATTAATGCTGAGGAATTCTATCTACCTAGATTTTTATTCCCTCCCCGTCACACAAAAACCTGTCGTTTACACATGTACTAATTCTAGGTGCGGTATTCAAAACAAAAAATTTTGAAGCCCCAGTTTCTGAAAGTTGTTCATTCAAGCCAGTGTTGCTCGTCATTGTGTCTATGATAGCCGAAGCTATAATGAGAGTGAATACGATATGTGAACAAGAAATCTTCGTATATAAATGTTGCTTTTCATTATTAAAGAATATCCTTCGATAAATCTAATCTGCCACAGAGTATCTCATCATATTGCAAACATTCATAAGCTAACTTTTGTTCATATCATACTTTGCGGTTCTATTCTCAAGTCGCCCATTTTGGTGAAGCATTCCCCTCGGAACGTTTTATCGATTCTACGAGCTCCAAAGTAGGAATCAGGGAAACAAATGTAACAATATGTTCGTGGAGAGTTAGCACCATGACTGTATCAGTGAATTCACAGATAGTTTGATAGAAACAAATATGACTTTCGATGCGAGAAGGTCTGGTGTGCTTCAGATTTTCGGTCGGGAATAACATAACATATTTTCGAGTGATGCAATAACGTCCTTGCTGGATTTCGACAATTTTTTTCGAGATTCAAGGGGGTAGGATTTCATCAGTAATGTTGTTGGTACAAGGATATTATTTATAGCGACGTGGATCCCTCGGTGGGAATTATCTCACTTAACACAATATGAAGACGGTCATACGCAATTTCGGAGATTTATGTACGGCATTTACGGTTGCGTAGAATATAAAAACTTCACATCCTTGGAGCACGTATCCTAGAAAAGTTATTATTTTATGCGAAACAATATTTGCAGATTTTCAGACTGAATTCCGAACATCGCAGTCCTGCGTCGTAATCGCCGCCGTTTAAGAAAATTAATTGTTGTGGCTGAAAAGGATTATTAACAGGTTTATAAACAAGGAAAATTAAATTAAACAGAACAGCAACATGTGTGAGTGAGCATTAATTTTTGCAAAAGGTGGGACTACAAGCAAAATGAATACAGATTGCTTGCTTTTACATGGAATCTCCAATGCACATAAGATAAACGGGAATATAGGAAAGGAAATTGTAATTTTTAGGAAAGGGAACATAAGTTATGATAATTCGAAGATTTTATACAAATGTTGAATGAGTATACATCATCACGGTGTTCACTGGTATTGCTGTTCTAAAAGCAAGTTAATATGGCCATGTTTTCACATGAAGCCATAACATTGTCAATACTCTATTTGGCCTCAGATATTTACCATTTTACCTTCAAGATATGAATATTATATTTTCATTGAAAAATATCTAAATGGTATTTTATTACTCCACACTAAAAAAGTAGATGTAAAAAGGAAATAGAACAGATGAATGATAAACATGAAAAATAATAAGAAATATTCCCATTGATTAAAATGAACAGAACAATAACGCTCATAAGCAAGTTTTTGCTGTTTGGCTGCAATGGTGTTAGAGTCTGCATTACAGCTTACGAAGTGGATTTGAGCAAGTGAGAACACGTTTTGCGTTTTCAGAGAGAAAGAGAGAACTCAGTTAGTGAGAAAAGGGCTGGGCAATCCCTTGGGAAGTTGAGAATGATGGGGCGAAAAGTAGAGGTATAGGAGGGCTTAACTTGCTTCATTCGGCGGAAATTGGATGTGAGCACCGCCTCAACCATGCAGCCCTCCTTATTCGCCTTCAATCTCCTCTACATTCTCTCAATATTCGTTTAGAACTACGTTTAGAGATATCTATTGCAAACTGGCTCTCCAACTTTATGTTTTACTCAAGTCGCTTCCCTCGCTCGTCTGGCTTTTGGATCGAGTCGTACAAATGCTAGCAAAAAACTAGTTTTCCTTCACAGTTTTACCAATAGAACAATTTACCACAAACTAAATGCAATAAATGTTGTAATTTGAATTTGAATGTATTTGTAATGGAAAACAGCTATCATACTTTTATAATCATGGCTTTATGTGCACAGTTCAACAATATCATTCACTACTCAAATTGAGTGAGCACGAGTACCTGCGAATGTATATAATTTCGCAAATTTATAGTATTATGTTTACAAATACGGTAAATAATATTTAAAGGTATAACCATCGAATGGGATAACGGTGTGTAGCGATGTATGTATATAGTTAAATAGGAATGTAAAATGAAATGAGATGAGGAACGCGTCACTATGGTTTTAATCATAGCCAGCAGTCTAGCATCAGTAACACAACATCAGTTGAAGAAGTCGTTAGCTAACATAAGTATACTCAATTTAAATTTAACAAACTAGTTCGAATTGTTGACAATCCTAGCAGAAAGCTGAGCGGTAATTGCTAAGCGTTGTCCAGTCGCATCAAATCCCATTAAATGGATGCTACCTACAGGAAAGCTAAGTTTACTGAAGACACTACGTGTTGCCTCTTTAATTGTTGTCGATTTTCATTACGTTCATGGAGTGAAGTGGAGCCTTGAGAGTAATTTTGAATACTTGTCAGCTAGTATTACAAGTCGAGTCAGTTTATCTTGTTCCGCTTCCCTGTTACAATACTTGGTGTCGTCATCCTTTTCCCCCTTTTGTACATCTAGCAAACAATGTGACATAACCAACAGAGAAAAAGTGTGGCAAAAAGTGATTAAACAACCAAATAACAAACGCTAATAACAATAATATTAATTTCTGAATTGTGTTTCATGCCATTACAACAGTTCATTGAGTGGCATGCTCTCGTACACAAATGCATTACAACGCCCATTCAGTTTCTTTTGTGTAATCAACATTTTTAACACTAATTTTGCTTGATAGTTCAGTGAGTTTGAAGTAGTAATTTAAGTTTTCCGAGTTTCTCCCCAGTGATCCATTGTACTTAGCCTAACTGGTCCCTTTGCAGTCGTATCAAGAACCGCATTACTATTAGATCGTATGAACATCTCACTTTTCTCCAACCAACTTCATTGTTTCTTGCGTCATATCAGTTGCCACGGGAATAAGTACACCAATACACTTAAGTAAATGTTTTCCTTAAATAATCTCATCTTATGAAAAATCACTGTTTCTGCCCCACCACCGGTGATGATGATGGCTTACATCGATGTCACTTCGTTTTGGGCTGCATGCGAACTACTAAGAACAAGCCTAAGCTACCTGTTTGTCTACGAACTTGTGCACCTGTGTGTCTGACCGTTAATAATTTTTCTCTGGAGGTCATTCGGGTATTCAAAATAATGTGAATGCCCTCTTGACAATGTGGCCACATTAAGTCTTGCAACCCTTCTTTTACGTTTTTGTACCTTTGCCTAAAACGTGTGTGCTAAAATGACTAAAAAACGCTAGACATCATGGCAAGTAGGCCCTTCTCTAGATAGAAAAACCACGGGGCGCAAAAATTACCTTACCTTCACGGCTTGACAAGAACAAAAACCCTAGACAAGGCGTGATCGCGAATACTTGTACCATTTTAATACAAGAGTTAAATAATTAAATCAAGTACATAGTGCAAGCGTTTTTAAAAATCATTGTTCCCGATTTCTGAGTTCCTCTCATATAATTTGTTTTTGCTCTAGACAATCTCTAATGAAATGGACAAATTATGAAAAGTTCACGTTAAGCTTCGTTTAAAGGATAACTTCTATGACATGTGCTATGATATTCCAAACAATAGGTTGACAAGCAGTTTTGCTGTATCTGATCCTCTGTATAATACAATCAGTCAACTGGGTGCTGGCAATCTATTATGGATTTAATGGAATTACATTTCGACGCACAAAAGTAAGTGAAGAAGCTTGAAAAGGTCGGGGTGTAGCTAATCAGATAGTGATCACTATTACGACTTTTGGAAAAAGAAAACCTTTTAGGCCCTGGAAACTACATAAGAGCTACACAGTACTACAGAGTACTCATCTTCCATTTTCAAGAAGTCAATCTTTCTCAAGCAAGGACCAAAGGCAACCATTGTATGTAAAGAAGAGCGAAAAAGGGTCTCGAAACGGACACAAAGGCGTAGGGTCGAAGAAAGCCAAGCCCTTTTCTTCGCCATGCTAACAAGAAAAATAATATGTAGTAGTGAGTAACGTATGTGTACCTAAGAAGTGAAACGGGAACATCCAGCGAGGTTTACATGGAGGCATGTTTTTTCTCTATAGCAACAGCCCTGTATTGCAAGTGTTATGAGGGTGCTGAAAAATAGTTATGTGTAATCCATACGAGTATAGGATGATCAAAGCCCGGTCGGGAAGTAGATAAGAAGAGCTCTCAGAGTGAGCAATAAGTCTAGTTGCTCTGGATCAGACCCAGTGTGAACAGCTTAATTTTGTGGTGTTTAAGAATTCAAAATCAAGAGCATTGTTCTCTTCGGATAACGTAGTGTTTACGAGAAATAATTGTTGATCGTGTTATTAGGTTGATCGTATTGCGAATGTTGAAATAGAATTCAATTTAGTTGCTTGTTTTACACGAGTGAACCATGTTCGGGTTTTGTGATTTCTGTGCATCATAAGATTAATTAATAGTATATGCACTCGAGGAATAGAAAACTTTTTAAAAACTTTTCAAAGACGTAGTCGTCAAATAAACTTTTCTCTTTGTCGGAGGAAGAGATTTCCTTTGAAAACATTAAGGAGTCTAATTGGAGGAATCATATTTCGCCGACTATTTCCCCGAGTTTGGGGAAAGAAGAAGGGGAAGGGGAAGGCTTTAGTGAGTTCAGTGTCAGTGGAACAAGTAAACGAACCTGGAAAGGTGAAACAATGGCCATGTCATATTACAATCCAGCAACAGCAGCAGCAATGTTTGGTAGAAGTAGTACTGGTTATCCCCACCATCATCATCATTCGCCTCCAACTCAAAATCATCCTTATTTCACCCCAGGCTATGGGGCAGGCTATCACCATCACAATCCCCATTCGCATCATGCTGGCCATCAAGCAGGAGCAGGAGCTGGGTCAGGAAGTACAGGCTCACCAGTTGGAGCTGGACTTGGAGCTACTGGTCTCCCTGGTGGGGTAACATCAACACAATTCTCTCCTAGCATGACAGCCGATTTCAACTGCGGTAACCATTACAATCCTGCACACTTTAATCCTGACTCTATGGCCGCTGCAGCAGCAGCAGCGTCCAGCTCGTGGCCAATCACATCTAGCATGTATAGCACTGCATGTGCAGCAGCTGCAGCGAGAAACGCTGCTGCTATCACCGCTGCTGGACTCCCTCCACCACCTCATCCATCCGCAGCTCATGGCTCGAATTATGATGATTGGAATAGTGTTGTGGGAGGTGGGCACCCTCATCATCCCCATCACATGCATCCACATGCTTACTCCCAACATCATTCTCATCCGTCCTTTTACAATCACCATGCCAGTGCACAGCACCCATCACCTCCCAGCTCAACGCCAAGCTCTCCCAGCTCCTCCCACAGCCCCAACCATCACGTATACAGCACATCTAGTACAACTCCAAACAATAACACCAGTAGTTCCAATAATACCTTCAAAACCGAATTCGGTCCATGTTCCGGTGGAAACAATCAGGTTAGTTTTGCTTTTATATTTAATTTTTTTCTCTGCCCTTGTTTATTTTTACACTCATCTATCCTACTTTTGCTTGACACACATTAAATATTTTTCCCATTCACCATCAGGATGTTTCATCCCAAGAGATGCAACAAAATCAAGGGAATTCATCCTCAGTAGCAGTAGTTACGTCAGCAGGACCAAGTATTGGTACCCCTCATTCACCCGACTCAGGAATGGCGATTTCTGACGGTGTCAGTTCCTCCGGTTCCCCCGCCACAAATGGTCAACAGTTCCATCAAACCCAACATTGTCTCGGTGGTCCCAGCTCAAATAGCAGTGGGAGTAGCTCGACAAACCAATCTGCTAGTGGAAACAACGGAGGCGATAGTAGTCAACAATTTTCCTCTTCCGGAATGACCCATGGCATGTCCAGTCATCACAGTCACCATGGTCATATTATTAATAGCAATAATAGCAATCAAAACTCAGCAAATCTCAGCCATCATCATTCTCATCATCAGTCTCTGGTCAGCTCCCATCAAAACGGAATTGTTAATGTCACAAGTTCCGGGAGACCAACACAGGCAAGGAGTCCATACGAATGGATGAAAAAGCCAGCGTACAGTTGCAGCAGCAGCGGAAGTAATCCATCCACAAATAACTGTAAGTAATTTCCTCCTCGTGCTTTTTCCGGTTTCTTTCTCTGTTTTAGATTTTACCTATAACTTCCCGGGTGTAATGCACTTCACTAGAGTTCATTGAACATTTTCAAAGAATCTTAAATCCGATTATTTTCAAATCGCGCAGGTGCACAGTTTGCAAGACATTTAGGCTTTTTTTTCTGAACCTTAGAATAAAATTGTCAAGCTTTTGTTCAACCCAAATAAAGGATTAAGATTGGATGCATGGGGTCTAATTCGATTGATTAAAAGCCGAAAAATTAGAATGCCTTTCCTTTCCTTAGTTAGCATCATCACAGACTTGTAAGGTTTTTTTTTGAAAACGATCATTCTTAATACGTTATGTTAAAGGTAGGTATGTAGTTGGTCGGGGCATTTTGAAACATTTTCTTGTAATATGCGTAACAGCTTCTGCTATGTTATTTTACGCGTTTAACACGTTTCCACCACAAGTACGCAGCAGTATTCTTTTTGAGTTTAGCCGATTTCGGCAATTTCTTAGCAACGGTCAATTTTACAGCAGTTTAAGAAAAATATGTGTATGCATAAACTCTGTTGGAAACTTCAAAATGACAGTTTGTTTGAAGGCAAGCGTATGCGCCAAAGAAACGGTTGGCTGTTAAAAAGCCGTAAAATGGCATAAAAAAGGGAAGGGTTTTATAAGGACACGGAGTGTCTTTCGGAAATAGTGCTCGTTGTATAGAATAAAGATACGAAACGATGTCACGCGGTTTGACTATAGCACGACGCTCAACTCACAACTTGTTTTTTTAAAGCTGAAATTGTTTAGAATTTTTATAAAAATTCCGATAGACATTTATTTATATTGTTGGTGTAAATTATAGGACTTCTGGGGCGACCTAAAAATAATATTAAAGTATTGCTCGGGTTTCTTACTTTTTAAACTGATTCTTTCAACAAAAGAAACGAAAAGAGAAAAAGTTGTAGGTAAAAAAGCTAAAACCGAATGTCTGCCAAGAGTAAATTGAAATGGCTAGTCATTGCTAAGTGGTGTAGTCTACCTTGAAGTCATATTTGATAAGCGTCAACAACAACTATCATGAGCATTTTTGTAAAATGTCCTGTAGTTGTATTTTCTAAAAGTGTGCTAATGGATCTTACTTTTTGATCTTTTCATTTACTCAAAGTATAATAGTTTCTTATCAGTTTTCATCAGCTTCAAGTGTAGCCAAGGGAGCATGATTATTACCATAGTTTTGTTTTCTTAGTGATCATTGCCAGCAAACAATTCACTTTTTGGTTCAAATAGTAATTCATACATTCATGTCTAAAACACGAGTGCCTTTGCGTATAGCTAAACTATTTCTCTTATGAATATTTTTATACGTCATAAAATTGACTTCTCCCTTACACAATAAACTTATTTATTCCACTGAAAATGATACTAGGGTATGGGTAGCATATCAGTTTCAAAAAGATTTTCGGTTAGGAAAATACAGTGAGCTCATTTTATTCTCCATTTTCCGTCCACTTCTCTTAACACAATAGTTTGGGGTCATATAAAGTGCCCAAATTGAGGTACGACCGACTGGCTACAAACTGCTAAACAACAACATTGTACTGTTGACTGAAGCAAAGGAGAAACAGTTTGTTTTGACTAGTTGTGCGTGACGATTAGCATCGTGTTTCTTATTGAATAATGCAAGGACTGTTCCCTCAAGGGGTCCTCACCTGAAACGCAAGTTTTGAAGCATACCAAAATAAAACATCTCTTTTGCTGATAAAAGAAGTCATTATTTCCCATGAAGGCAGCAGCATCTCCTTGCAGTAGAACGTGGCTTATCCGCTACTTAGTTATGCACAAAAAATGCATGTGTGACGAAATTAAAACCACTTTAGCATATAAGAGAATTTGTTTAAAAACATAGCTGGTCAGAATCTAATAATAATAATCATTTTGTTCAAGGGTTTGTTGGGGCACACTCGCAAATCAAAAAGTTGTACAATCCCCAAGGACCCATTACTTTTATTGCATAATGTTGTTGTGAATATCTACATGATATGATGTATAAAGTCCCTTCAAATTATTTCGGCTCCAGCATGAAAGTGTTTTTGATTCAAAGAATATGATTTAGTACAGATAGCTGGCATCTAAGAGCCTCTAGTTTTCATGTCACATATTTTTCCTTCGCCATACTGTTTAAGTATGCTCCATAAAAGGAAAAAGGTTTTCGAGGATGTTTGGAAAAAGCGGTAATTGTTTATTACACGCCCTTATAAAAGTAACTTTTTGGGATGATTACTATATGATCCTTTGGACAAGATAGAAGGACAGATTTTCCCGAAATTTTTCGCCTCGACTTCTTCTTCTTCATGAAATAGGCGAGTATTTGGAGATTAAGAGTTGACTTTATTAAGTCATTTTGCCTTTTTCTCTGTGATGATGACACTTGTTCGTGCCGAAATGAGGCAGACAGAAAACAAGATAAAAGAGATGGTTTCATGAATGCAAAGAATAAAAGTTTTTTTTTTCTCTCGTGCCCCCTGTCAAAACAGTGACTTTTGTGTCCCTTCCCCTTTTCTGTTGCTTGACTGGATACCTTTCCTCCCTTTTAGCACTTGAGTCTTTTTTGGTCGAAAAATATAACTTGATCTTTGAGTGCATAAAAGTTTAAGTAGAACAAGATTGAGCAGACGTTGTCTAGAGACGGAAAAGAGAGAGGAGCAGTGGGCAGACGAATAGTTTTAATTTGGTTGTAGTGACACCATTGATGAGGTTGTTCACAATATTTACCGACAAATGTCGAAACAAAATCCCCTGTTGTGTGCACACATTTTCTAACCCAAAAACTAGTTTCTGTAACAATGATGCAAACACCCCTCAAAATATGTACTTCATGCTGTTCCAAAACCATGAAATACGTCCTTCTTTTATGCGTTTTCTTTTAGTCAAAGGATTCCATTCAAAAGATACTTATCAAAGACTTTATATCAAAATTTTCAAGCTGGTCATCATTTTCAATTATTTTAAATAAAGTCTGCATAACCCTTCCAACAATAATTTATAACACCAATTCTATAGTTGCCATTTTTTTGCAAACTCGATCCGCCAATGGAATGATGACATGGAATAGGAAAAGTATGACAAGATATCTATAAAGCTTGCTAATCCTATAAATGTTCCGACAAAGTTAAATTTTGTCGGCAATTTTAATTCACAGTTTTGGTATTATGAGTTATTCAGCATGTGCGCAGAGATTACCACGAGTAGTTAGTTCAGAGCTTCTCTGGAAGAGTAAACATGAGTTTTTGTGTTCATCAACACTCCAGTTTATTCTCTCGTGGATAACATTCCCCGTCCTGCAAAAGGCCATAAAAAGGCGTGAACGTGAATACTGTTATTTTCATGGGGCTCTTAAGCTGCATTTTTTATCACTGCTAATCTTCCCCATGGAATTACGAACCCACATGGTCATCTTGTTAGCAGTAGTCAAACAATTCTTGATCCTTAAAGACCCGCGTTTCATATGACATCACACAGACCACAAGGCACGGTTTAATTGATAAGTTATGAAAATGAAAAAAAGTAAGATCATACGAACCGGTGCAACTTGATATAAACAAAAATGCTTACATAGCTGTTCCTTCCTCATTTCCATAATGACTTTCTAGAGAAATTCTATTCTATTCTATTTTACAAAATGAAATGCATGCTAATGAAATTTTGTTTCTTATGGTTTTATAGCAAAAACGAGAACGAAAGACAAGTATCGAGTCGTCTACTCAGATACTCAGCGTTTGGAGCTTGAAAAGGAGTTCCATTATAGTCGCTACATTACCATTCGAAGAAAAGCCGAGCTTGCGTCCATTTTGGGGTTGTCTGAACGTCAGGTATGTACTAATCATTATACACCTCCGCCTTTTTACTCTGCTATGATGCATACTGTATATGGGGGCACTACAGAGGTTTAATGATTAAACCAACTAATATGTATGTTTTTAATTAAACAGGTTAAGATCTGGTTCCAAAATCGCCGCGCCAAGGAACGCAAAGTTACCCGCAAAAGGGACGAGATGCTTCAACGCGAAAAGTTGTCCGCAATGGTTCATATGCAAAATGCAGCAGTAGCAGTTGCTGGAGGAATGGGTGGACCTATGATGAATCAGTCTAATGCTGGTGTCCCCTTGTCTGCACTAATGTAATATAAAAAAATCAATGCTTATGAATCACAAACGGTTACTTATCTATATTAGTCCTAAACTGAAAGTTTTACTTGTTAAATTATGACACTCTGTATAAAACAATTTGTAAAATATATGCAGTAAATATTTACGAAAAATATCTGTTTCCCAAGTCATACTAACGTGTGTATATATATACAAGCTTGTTTATAGTAAGGGTGATGAAGTTTAGTGGTATTTTGTGGGCAGTGAAATAAGTCATTAAGTTTTAAACAATCAAAATAGCTTTTAAGAGATTTATTTAATGTTGTGTTTGTGTAGGACACATGACTTTGTTCATGTTGTACAGTTAACCACTCTTATTCGGAAAATGCATTCCAAAAAATTATGTAAATTATAAAAGAAATATGACAGACATGTGTTTACGTTGTGTGAACTTAATCAACCACGAGATGTATTTGACAGCGAAATGTCTGTGGTAACAATCATCTTGCGGCTATTAACATGAACTTAAATGTGAGAAATGAAATGGTACTGTTAACGATAAAATCCCGAAAAAAAATTGTAAATGTCACAAAAATCAAAATGTAAAGCATCACGTTATGAAATACCTGTGCAAAAAAATCTTATTAACTAAGTGTAGATAAATGAAAACTTAAAGTATGATTGTGAAAATCTCGTTTATTTAGTAGACCAAGTAAGCAAACCGATGCTTGAACGCAATAAACATTGAAAGAGGTACTTAGACTAATCTGAATTCTAACTTTTATTTAGAATCATTTACCGAATAATGGTAGGCCCATATTTCGCGCCATTTAATTTGCACATACTTAACCGCAGCATATTATACTGGTGCAGGGAACTGGAGGTTTACAACGGTTAGCTAGGTTATATTCGGAGTTCAACCAATAGTAAATTACATGTTTAATAGCGCAATGGGCACCAAGAAACTGGAGCTCCTTGTTCATGATAAGAAATCCGTGTCCTCTTGTATGCCTGCAAACTGTGGCCATAAACACTCTTTTACGCAGATAACTGACCCAACGAAGAAAATTAAGCATTATAATTGATTTAGCCTTCCAGGGTAAGGTAAACTCGATAATTTAAATTTCTATTATTGAAACGCATTCATAATTTCCATAGAGCCCTCAAAAGTATCCATCTACTGAACCCCGTAGATACTAACTTATTGTGATGAAAAGCAAAAAATATTATCATTAAGACAATATATCTTGAAAGCAGAAATTAACAGCGTTAAATGGTATATAAAATTTCTATGAAACTGAACTTTAATTCCGTGTTGTGGTCGAGTACCTTTTAGAACAGCCTTGTATGTGAGAAACGATGATAATTGCTAATCCATAACCAATATATGATCATAGCCAATTCTAGTAGGTAAGCTATCGATTCTCATGTACGTTTTTTATCGTTCCGGGAATAAGTGCATGATATACATTTATACCGCTTGCAATTTTGGCTTCTTGGAAACTTGCAACAATCGTTACCGGTGCCTTTCTCTGGATGCATTAAAACTAGTGCATAAATTTTAATGTAATGTGTAATGTTTTTAAAATCTACCAGGCATGCATCTAATGGATTTCACCTGTGATATTTCGATATTTGTTTAGTGCTAACGTTTTATATGAACAATTGTAGATGGTGCTTCTGCAAGGTAACGCATCAGCTCGTGCTTTGTTATCATACATCATACATTAGAATAATCATAAATGAATAGTGCTACTGATGCCGTAAATTCGTCCGGAAGAAATTAGACCAGAGTACACATTATGAACTATATCTTTTGTCATAGAAAACTTTATTTTTTTCGTAACATGAAATTTCATTGCTGCGTGCTTGATTATGATTACATTACCACAGTTTTTCGTATGGTTTGTACGAATAACAATAATTTTAAAGTTTACTAGCTTTACATACGCTCTCAAACAACGAAACTTTGTCTCGATTTAATCTTTGGCAAAAATACTGTCAACAAAAAGTATTATATAACAAACTGTATAAATCATCGACGTAAGTTTTAAGCATCTAACTCTAATTCCATTCTTATGTCATGGCACTATGATTGGAATAAGCTACATTAAACACGAAAGTTGAGCAAGCTGCTGCAAAGATATGTCTTCGTGCAAACGTATTAGTCTATTTTTTTCACAGGGATGGATTCAAAGCTGATTTCTAAAAAATTAACCTTGTTTTACAAATACATTATTATGTCGATATGTATTCTCAAATTACAACAAACGGAAGTCTTGAAAACAAAAATTAATTTGTTTGGGAGAAACTTCAACCAATAAGCGCAGACCAGCTTCTTGGAACCATGGAAGTAAGTCGATTTGTTTTTTTATAAATTCGTTGATAAATTCATTTCCGCGGTCTGAAATGAATGGTTGTGATCTTACATGTTAGTGCACATAGGTAGTATATACGGATACTAGAACATCGAATCTAGAAGGATTTCATAAGCTGACAAGATTTGAAAGAATTCAATGCTGCTAACTATTTGAACGTTTCTTTTAGCCATGTTCCAAAGGGTCCTTTCATTTTCACCCATAAATCTTTTTTCAAAGGGGGACCATTGTTACTACCCCCGTGAACGAGATGGCCGGTTTCAAGTTGTTCCATAACCCTTTGTTCAAACAAGCCTGTTAAAAAATACAATTATTACTATTTTCACCAATTGACAACAATGGGAGTGATGCCACTGATGACGCTTACCATGTTGTTGAGTATTCTTAAGCTTCGTTTCGATAAACTCATTAAACATTGACGTCTCTGAAAACCATTCTAGAAAGTTTTGAACTGCCTTAGAGTCCGCAGCCTTAACGAAACCATCACGCTAAACATGAGAAAGATTTTTCCATGAGTAATACATACAATAGTTATAGTTGTCCAACTTATCGGTAATAGTATTACAAACAGACTCACCTCAAACATTTTCGTACCGTCCGGTTTGGTTGTAATATGGTTAGAGTAGTGCCCAAGAGTTTCCACGTACATTCTGATGAAGCACTCACTTATAAGGACATTCTTGGTGGAGTCTTTTTGATCGGCTAGGTCAAGAACTAATTGTGAAAGTGCATTTCTCAACTTTCGGTGAATGCGCTTAGGTAAAATAGTTCCCTCATCGCCAACACAACTTATGATTTTTCCATTTTCGGCATCGAGGTCCACCACAATACCCTTTAAAACAACAAATGCTGCATTAGATACTTTACTGACAAGAATGCAATCTAGAATACAGTATATTTAGTAGTTAGCATACATCATCTAAAGTCTTATCCCAAGCGTTTCGAGAGCTGCGTAAAACTCCAATTAGGAAGGGTGCTGGGGCGTCAATCACGTCAGGCATATTCAAAGGAAGAATTGGAACGAATGTGTGCTGCCAATTGAACGGGTAGAGTAATGATTCAAGGGCTTCCACACAAAGGGACAACGTGCTGCAAAGTTTACAATATAATTTTTTAGTGCTTTTAGTACTTTACCGGAAATGAAACGGATCAACTCCAGTTAAAAGGGCAAGTAATTTTACCTTAAAGCTCTACTTAGCAAAACAACCTTCCTTTCGAGTAGCAGAGATCCAAACAGCTTGATCACAATTGACAAGTCAACAGTTGAAACAAGAGTGACCAAATCTCCTTCATCAAGTCTGTGGTCCGCTCGTCTTCTAATAGTTACAGACTTTGAAGGTGAACCAGTAAGACTGCCATATCCAACGTGATCGTTCTGTGCGTAAGTCTCTTCAATTGTAGGTTCACTTAAAGATATGCTACTTCCTGGAGACGGAAATGACTTTCTGTACAGCTCCTGAAGAAAATGGCGCTTTTGGTACTCACTTAAACCGTGACATGCAGTAATCTCTCGGAGAATCTAAAGGATAGAAAAGAAACATCAGAATTCAATCACGTGTCTTTATTCAACCCCACCCATTGGGCTCAAACAATACCTCTCGATAAAATCCTATTGCTCGATGAGAACTGATGATGCAATAAGTTATTGGAATACAAAAGTTGGCCCCCTCAGGAAGTATTCTGAAACAACAACCGAACTTTCTTCCTCCACGTTGGTCGGTAATTGCAAGTGTATAGAACTGAGCTGTGCTTCCTTCGTGACATGGCCATTCGTATGAATCTGGGAAACAAAACTCCTCCACACCTTCTGCCAATTTGGCCTAAAACCATATAGAGAAAAGCGGTCATTAAGTTGTCTTTGTTGCTTTTTCATTTCCTGTTTTTCGGCTTTCACTTACATCTCGAGGAAATTTCTCCCGGATGTATGGATGATAGATTCCATTTTTCGGATCTCTGTCTAAGCCGACCACCAGGAGGCACTCAAATAGAGGGTCTGCGTTGTGAGGTAGTTTGCTGCTTTGGATCAGTCTGTGTAACGATTCACCGAGCTCCTGGACCCTTACACTGGAAACACGTCTGACATATCCTTTTCTAGCCTCCACCACCTTTGAATAAAATAAAATTTGGTTATTACTTGTATTCTTTTTATCCAGATCATACTTCCTTTTACCATAAAATAAGCCGTTTTAAACTGTGGATCAATTTTATAACCATCGTCCCGATGTCTATCGAAAGGTACTTTATTTGTTTTTTCCCCATGCTTTCGCAGTCGACTTGGATCGCTTTTGAAATTTTCACTTGAATTACAATATTGATTTTTGAAATGCAAAAACTCAGACATCCTCTCAACAACTAAAAATTCAGGTATGCTGAACAAACGCTGCAACTTTTTTTTCACCGCAAATTTTTCGCCATATTGCTGCACACGTTTTCTCTGACTCGGTCTGTGAGGGGAGGTAACCTAACACTGCCATCGCATATTTTGTCAAACTTATTCAACAATACAACACCACACTTTGGATTTTTTATCGAGTACATCCTTCTCAGGAAATGAGTAAAATATCAAAGAACCTTTTCTGACAGTCTTCACAACATTTTCTTAGCGAACGCTGTCCATCTGAACGCAAGATTTTAAATTTAAATAACTTACATACCCAATTCTCTCATGCGAGTTTAACCACAACATGATTGTCGCATTATTGCGTACTGCTTATGCTACCTGAATGAAAAACTTCCTCAAGGTTTATATTCAAACAAGCAACATTGTCATTTATATCATTTTTAACATCTGAGAATAACATAAACATTTTATGCATATGTGTCAGGATTCGCAAAACGTCACTTACTGACGCATTCATTGTCTCATTGTGAACTGGCATCATGAATTTGCACTTCCTAGTAACTTATTAAAGAGAAAGAAGAACGGAAAGCATAAAAAGTAACAATTATTTAACACCGGCTAAAAAAGTAAGGAGTTGAGAAGAAAAGGAGTAATTTTTGAATACTAGCTTAATTGAAGAGACCGGATAGATAGTTAGGTAAAGAACAATTCATTTTTCCTGTTATCGGTCGCATCTTGTTTTCTACACAATACCAACCACGAACACTTGAAAGCTCGTTGAAGTCATTTATCTTTCAAGAAGAAATTTGGACTACGTTACTAGCTGTAGTGTTACAAAAGTATTGTCGTATCATGAAAATATATTCCATGGTGCAATGAACGAATAGAGTGCACATGATTATTGTACGGACGGACGACCACCACATGGCACGGAGCAAACTACTACGAACTACGCACTTGCGACCATTACACGCAAATACATTTGTAAATTAAAACAAGTGAACTGCTAAGCGCTGTTGTGTTCACAAGGTTTGGAAAGTTGACTTTCCGTTCAAGCTCTAAACTTGACTACGACTGTGTAGCAGATTTAACTCTTATACCTTTTAATAAAAATGAAGTTATATAAGATCGTTCTATCGTTTAAAGTTTAAATTTTTTTCTACAATCAATGCAGAAAACATCGCAAATTTGTCTTTTTCTCTGGATTCCTATATTTCTGATGATTCCATGAGTTTAAATATCTGAACGTGGATTGACAGCAAACAAAACCCTATAACCTTAATGATTGCTTGTCGCTGGTTCCGTTGTACTTCCGGAAGCAATCGTCGAACAGCTTTCTGGTTCAAATTCATATTTTTTTATCTTTGTACCTTATCTCAATGAAATTTCATGTAATGGCAAAGGTGGACATAAATTTAGAATGCGATTTACTATATGATTTTAGTCAAAATGTCCGTGCATTGTTGCAAAAGTTATTATTTTCACGTTATTACACTGTGACTGGTGTATATGCACTGTTCACATTCTTAAGTGATAATGCATTTCTGTTCCTTTCGCGGCTTCGAGAATAATACGTGATATACACCTTATGTATTATGTATGCAGTCTTTCTTGTGTAAAGGAAAATTGTTTAATCTTGCCTTAACTTTGAACTATAATGCTCTTCTTTGTTGATGGAATATTATGAGTACGTTTGCAACTTGATATCGTTCAAACAAGCACTGACGCCCCCTATTGTGTGACAGATGTACTAGCTAATACGAACACATAAAAATGTACACAATTCGTATTTCTGATGGCAGCAGATATGTTTTGTCGCGTCTTTGTTACATTTTTAGCGTGTGTGTATTGTGATGAAGCTATGTAGTTTAATATCAGTTAGGAAATTTTGGAGGCTTGTTAGCCTATATTCAGGTGTTTGATTACACATTTGACTGTCAATTGTGCAGTAACATCGTAACTTTGAACTCAACGCGATTCGTTATTTTCTTGAACTATTATCTTAAATATCTCTAGTATCATTGTATTTGGGTATCCATTATCCTAGGAGTTTCTAAATCCCACAAAGATTTTAGATTTTGCATACTTTTAATACCGTAATAGCTATGACTGAGAGACATAATTAGCTGCAGTGTTGCTTTACCTCTCGTGCTGTGTTTGAAGTGTCACCATCATTTTCGCAATCACTGTCCCCCGTATCAGTCGTACTGTCACCAATGGGAGTGTCACACGAGGATAAGCTTTCTGAACCAAGTTGGATTCCAGAGTCGGTACTTGACGTGGCTTCCTTGATTGTGGACGCTGAGAAGAGTTGATTAACCAAATGCTGAATCTAAAATGAAAAGAAAAGTTTATTAAAAATTGTACATTCGGTCAGAGTATATTCAATCATACACATATACAAGGCCTTAAATCAAACAGTTAATAACATATTTATGAAAATGCATCTGCGGTGGGATTAAAAATATTTTCATTTGCGACATTTAAGTTCACACGTAATGTGTTGGGAGTGAATTCTCTAATGCCTACTCTTTCATATGTCTACTCTTTTTAATACAATATAAATTTTCATGATTATCACTTAATAAAGAATAGGCAAAACTTCCTTGAAGTTTTTTTGCCTCCGGTACCTACTGAAAATTGAGTGAACCTGTAATTTTTCACATGAAAATGAAAGTTTTTGTCTGCAAAACTTTTCTGTCACGACGTGCCAGACTTGTCGTAGAAAAAATAACACCTTGATAAAAAAGCTCTTACCTACCAACTCCTCTACTGGGTAATTTATTCTCATCATTCTTGAATCAGGATGGTTAAGACTTTAATGAGGATTAATTATTTAGTAGGGTTGGTCATGATGAAATTGAATGTGTTTGAAAAAGGCCTTCACACCATATAATATTCCCGAATTTCATCAGCGCAAACTATGAATTCCTTGTCTATCGCGTTTTCTTTTCTAAAGAAGGAGGCATCGTAATTTCAATTTAAAAACATTGTTAGAAAATGCAAGACAGCCTTTCATGACGCTCATGTTCTTTTCGTTTTCATTTTTGGGATATAACTATTTAGACCTTGTCTCTTTGTGACAGCAACAAAGAAAAGTGCAACTTGTAAAAATCAATTGCTAAATTCTCAACCCAACTAGTTCTCTACAGACAAAGTACGACAACGAGATCTTGTTTATCTTTTACGCTAAAAGCTAACAAACTGTCATAATGTGATCCTTTCAATGAATTGCCGATATCTTTTCTCTAAATTCTCTTTGGCAGAACAACGACGGAAGTGTGCAGACTAGACATTTCGAAGGTTTTCAAAAATAAATGATGTTTCACGATACACATGCATACAATTTGTGCTAAACACTCGTGGACCTTCCTCCTTACTCTAGTTGCAGGATGCGCATACTGCATGAACCGGATTAAATTGACGGGGAAGGCTGTGTACAGATGAAAAGCAAATACTACACTTCATCATTATTTTTGTTCAAATCAACATTAGATATCCTGAATAAATGGATGAGAGACAGTTTCATAGTGAGAAACTGAAGAAGGTTTGACATTGAAATCAAGAAGAAATGATCAACTTTAAACTGCTCCGACAGCCATTTACGTTTTGTACTTACCTATTTTGATTGGCGTTTGGCGATTGGAGTGGCGGAGATTACAAATAACCATTGTCTAAAGCAGGTATTGGAGAGGGCACACAAAACGTATCCTCTTGATAGTATGCCCGCAACTTTTGTGATGGTGATCTCATTCATTATAATGAAAATTATAGCTGGATCAATCAAACACTATGCAGAGGAATGGGCCATTATTGCCAATAACTTATGAAGTAAAACAGAGTACTCTCTAAGTGACTTAGAAACAAGTCTAGTATGGTAATGCTAGTGTACTACAACTTCAGTCAATAACAACGACATCTCAAAAGATTGCAAAACCCCGACAAACTAAAGGAAAAAAGAGTAGATAAGACCCCGAAAAGAGCAGTAGTTTGCGTAGTCGCAGACTTTTTTTCTTCAAATATAGTCAAACGATTGAGGCAGGAACTCAATCCCCGTCGCCCTATAAAGGGAGTTTCTTTTTTCGCAATCACCACTACTCAATTACCCCCAACACTGCGAATAGATGATTCACACTTTCAAACCTTCATTGATAAGATGTAAGATGATTATAGCGATAGGTTGTCAATATTAATAGCAATTTGATGTTCCTGATTGTGTGCAAACAATCTAAGGATAAAAGCGCAGTGCAGTATTGCAGTAAGCTTGTCACAACAGTTTTGCACACTGTACACAAACCATAATCATCGTTATCGTCCATCCTAAACAAAGACAATATCAAACGAAATTTTTGAGCTTTCTTGGATATTTTTTGATTTTTTAACTTATGAAACTGGTTGTCTCTGTATGAGAATTTCACAGAGGTAGACTTGGCAGACTGAGCTTTTAGTAAGCGAAGCCATTTTTTAAGCAAAACCACCTGATGCAAGTTTCAAGCAAAACAAAATCATAATTTTCTCAATGCTTTGAACGAACATTAGGAAAGTTCCACATTGTTTGTTTTCCTATGGGACAATCATCACTTAAATACCAACAAAAAACCTTTCTGTTTCTACGGGTTCACTTTAAAAATCGACAACCGTACCGTAGAGTATAATATGCTGTATTTTATCATGTATATCTCAGGAGTCAAGCAAAACTGCTGTCGAATTCATTTTGTTGCAAATTGCGATCCTACATCACAACAATATGCATGCGTTTTCGCGAGCATCCGAAGAAATCGTATCATTATCATCACTAATCAACATGATCCTACAAAAAATAGAAACTACTTTTCTACAAAAATCCCTAATTAACTTTGTCGAGCGAAGAAACTGCAAGTATTCACATTGTCTCATCTTTTTATCGACGAAAGTTAAAATGATCAATCAGAAGTTAAACGTTCTTTTATATGAAACTACTTTCGAATATATCGACTCACTGTTGCCGTATTTAAAATGTTGTGGTCAGTCGTACAACAAATCTCTGAAACGGTCAAATCCTTTAAAAAAATACTTCGTACTGAAACATCACAAAAAAAGTCAAAGAGGGATGATTATTTCAAAGAAGTAAAGGATAACAAACCCATGTGCATTCATCGATATGTATTATTATGAATCATAAACGATACGCAGTGAAAGTGCAAAATCCATTAGCTTAAAATCAACTGCATTGTACTGTCACCAATTTGGGTTTTTTAACGTAACTAGTTGATGGCTTCCTATAGGATCCATGCCATAACGTCTGTAACAGCACCTCTTTGAGGAATGTGTCACTGATAAAATGAATGGATAAGCATCAAAAGATTTATTTTGATAGACAGACACTTTCAATTTCAAAACGTCAAAACAATAGGGATTATTAACAAAAACATATTCAAAACAGTATCTTTAACAACACCCTCTTGATCATGTTTAATTAACAAAAAAACTAAGCAATTCCAAATGTATATTATATTTTTATTTTGAATTATCATGTGATTTCGTAGCAAACAGCATCAGATACATTATTTTCTCTAATCTCAAGGGATACGTTCAAGTAACATGTTCCATAGAACCATGGAATATCACTTGTGATTTTTTCAATAAAGTTTTAAACTCGGAAGAAGGTGCTAATGATTGTCCTGGAAATATAAATGCCTAACTTTGAACTGGGATTTCGATTTAAAAAAATAGGTTCAGCGTAAACGAAGAACTGACATTTCTTCAATTCTTGCAAATATTACTAAATTCGTTTTTTATCACGTTCAACGAGGCTGCTAATATGTATTGTTATGATAGATCTCGAATGTTGAATCTAAATGCATGCCTCTGAAATAATGGCTGGCTGTGGCTCCTTATAATTTTTCACAAAAAGATCCCCTGTAATCTTTCGGAATTTACGTTAGCTAAGCATTGACAAACCAAGCGTAAAAATGATATATTATCCTGCTTCAAAAATTAGTATTAAATAAAAGTGTCAGTTAAGTTATGTCCCCCTAATAGTATCGTATTATTACCCTGAGGAGAGATGATAAATGTCTGAATTCGATTTCATGCCTTCCTTTATTGCGACCACATATGTGACAATATAGAATGAATGGAGCATGTTAAGGCTATTTTGTTGTTTTGTGCCTAGACCACTTTCTTTTCAAGTAATAACACACCAAAGGATGGTTTTGTGATTGTTTCATACGAACATTTCAGTTGGTGTCATTTACAAAAGCACACTCTCGCATGTTCACTTTTTTTAAAGCATAGTGATCGCAATCACAATTCACGAACCACTATGTGGCATATTTGGGAACTTCGTTTTTGTTGGGCTACGATAATGATGGTGATGTGAATTTTATCCTTGATAAATGGTAAAAAGAGGTGTGAAGTGTCTGCTCACGTTCGTTCACAGAAAGTGTTTGGTATGATAAATAATTGAAACCCCATATAAGTTATGCGCTTACATGTTCACCATTGAAGTCTATCGAAAAACTGGCGATGAAAATCGGAATGATCAAAAATTAATTTTATCATGGCTGTTTAATGCCCTGACTCAAACGATATTAACTTTATGACATCACCGAAGTAAGTCAGCCTAGCGAGAACGGAAGAACCTGCCATCGGTGACACAGTTTTAATAATAGGATAAGCCTATAGACAATTTCGTTGCTGTTTCTGAATAGACTGCATCATGCCAATATTTACTATAACCTAAGGAAGATGCTAGCTTTGAAAACCATTCATCACGAACTGCAGGTTAGGAAATGGGCGGCTTGTGTACTGATGACGGAAATCGGAACATACTTAAACAAACCGTTTATGTTCATTTGTAATGCTTTAAATCTTGCTATCTGATACATAATAATCAAAAAGCGATGTCAAGGTATGAAATGAAATGAAAAGATATGAAAATAAGTAAACCCTAGGTATAATTGTGCAAGTTTTAATAAAAATAATGTGGTCAGGGAATTTGGAATGGGAGCGATATATAACATTCTTTAGCTAGCATAAACCAAGAAATCTTGTTCTATGTTCTATTGCACTACTTAAATTACCTATTGACTTTGGTAGAACGTCGGCAAGGGAAAAGTAATTTGTGCAGTTTAGGACCACCACGGCTGTTTGAGCACAAGATGTATCAAGTCTCAAATTTCAAACGATATTTTACGGACACAGTTCTATTTTCCAGGTTCACAAAACTCCTTACTGAGACTTTGCACATATTGTATATGAGATCTTTAAAATTAAAGTTTAGTGCCCCTGTTAAAGTGTTTATCCAAAATAATAGGCAATTTACAAACACCGGAACTCACATATCTTAGGTAAATTTGTAGTGCCACAAAGGATGTACCTATGCCACCAAGCGTCTTAAAAATTGAAGCATCCCAGAAACACATTCATGAAGTGCATTCACCCCACCGGTGCTGTGTAGTTACCTTCTCTCTAGTCTATAGTAGTCGAAGTTAAATAGTAAAAATACTGGTCATCATCCTAATGTTCATTATAATCTGGTATCCTTACAAATTCTCATCTACGAGGAGAGATTTGAAATAAAATCAAGGCTTTTGCAGATATTGCGTATTTCGCTCGAATCTAGTACCTACAAACGAAATTAAATACAGAAATTTATAATGCTTGTTCAAGGGTTGGGGTTACGGCCGTAGAAACATTGTTGCAGAGCTTTTAGTTACAAGCAGTCTGAACTGGATAACTTCGGATGAGCAAAATTGACGACTTTTAACATTATATTTTACAGTTACACACGTGCTCAAGTTCCTGTAGTAATTAACTAATCAGTTATAAAAGGTTACAAGGAATATTACCAAAAATGACATTAGCATACAAATAGCGATAGTCAAGAAATGGTCATAAAATTCTACTTAATGTCTACATAAAATATTCTACCGTGTAATATAAACGATGCTTTATTTTTGATGAACTTTCTCGTCGTCTCCTTAATTTTTTACATACATTGAAACCTATAATGGCAAAAACAAATAACAACTTGTTACACACAAGTTTTATAATTTGTTCGAAACCTAAAGACGATCGATTCATAAAATACTCTAGAGGATAAATGGAAGGACCGTAAGATAATTTATATGTGTATGACTAAATATCCCTCGAGAGTTGAATCTGGATTTACGCGTTTAAACTTTTGCAATGCAGCCTCTCCGTGTTACTTGAGAAAAAGCCTAAAATTGCTAGGAAAATCAGCAGTGCAAGTTTCTTCAAAGATAATTTAGAGCCCGAACTTTGTATAGAATCAAGCAACTAGTAGGGAACGATAACACACATTTAGCTGCACTTTTAGACGAACCAGGCCGAACAAGTAGCGAAAACGAACTAGTAATTTTGTATTTCGTTTGCAAAGATAAGATTAAGCTCAGATAAGTTAAGATTACCAGAAGATTCTTACCAGCCAAGTTATTATCGTAAAAATCAATTGCATCAGCTTAAAAAACGATTTGGCGAATGCAGCCCTTGGCAAGAAGAGGGTTAACTCAGAAGTGGTTCATATACGCATACAACGTAAGTGGTGGTTCGTTGGTGACAGATACTGTATGTAATACGTCACATTTGTATTTTGAGTAGATTCTGTCATCACGGACAGACCGACAAAAAGATCGATCTTTCAAATTAAGTTTCGCTGCTTAGTAACGGTTCGTAGGTGTGTCCAACGGTCATTGAAATCCGTTTTGTGAAGGATATCTAGTTTACTTACTCTTTTAAAAAACGAAACGAACCGTGCATTAAAAACTGGCGAATCTACTGAATATGAATTTTTATCTTATTTTACGATACGGTAACGCTTACAGCAGCAAGTCACGTTTGACGGCTTACAAAAAGTAACACCGGTAGGAAATATTCACACGCTTGAGTATAAAGAAATCACAACTAGAATGAGATGTAGATATTCCCGCTGACTCTTCACTGTTACATTACTTCTGATAAAACTGGTATTGCCTCAAGTACGCACAACAACAATTTCGTCTTTTTTTCGAGAAACTGAAAGTACATCTATATTTGTTACGATGCGATGTATTTGTGTCTTGTGATGTGAAGAAATAATGATGGACCCGATCCAGTACACATATACTTAATTTAAACATCAAGACACGCTATGTCGTCGGTCGTAGTACTACTGACTTTATATGCGATTAAAATCATTTTATAACGTGATATAAGGCGAATACGGTAGAACGGTTTTGAATAGCTATTCAACCAATCACATAGACTAGTGAAGAATAGTAAAGCCCTACATTTTACTCAATCGTACAAATCATCGTACGAAAAAAGGCAATTAGTGTTTACGGCGTGTTTTTTACTAAAACGGTTATCATATCGTTACTGAAGCAGCATGCTTAGGCTTGGAGCCTAAAAATGGTTTGCAAGTTTACCAGACGCTGCTGGCTGACCATACGAGCTGATTTATAATCGTTATCTAGATAGCCGTCGGCATACCATTGCAAGCCGAAATTTATATATAAAGGCGATATTCCTCAATTCTGGCTGGTTACAAAAGAGTAAGTCTAAATGACATCTCTAAAACATTGAACTTATCGACAGTTATCCACAAGCTATCCCACGTCACAGACTTTCGTAAAGCCGTCCAAAACACATTATCTTACCATAAAGTTAACCATAATCTTTAAAAAACTTGTAATTGCAATTTTGCGGAGAGGAACTGTTTTTAAAAATTGTACATCCCTGTCCAATAAAATCCCTGAAAACCTACATGGATGTCATTCTCACATTTTTTGAAAATTTTAAGTTTTACACATGATTCCTTTCTATGAATACTAATTATTGCCCATTATTGCTTGTGTGTTTTAGTAAGCAAAAGGAAGTAAATTTAGCAGAAAATCATTTACACGATGAGGTGTTACAACTGCTATTATGAATACATATTTGACATCATTGCCACTCGCAAAACTTTTGTAACTGGCTATTCGTTTATTTTACAACAACAGAGGTCCCATTTTATGCAGCATTTAAAATCATAATATTTATCATGTAAGGGTGTACATTCATTAAATCTCATTTTATTTTTTGCCGGCTAAATGCATTGTAATTCCTACACATTGCGTATCGCAACCGCGAAAACTCAATCAAACTATGATACTATCTTTCGGGCGGTAGTTAGGATTCAGAAGCAGCAAAAAAGAATTCAAGATTAAAGATTAATTTCAGGGGTCATTATTCAAGATTTCAGTATTATAAGATTTGAATTGTCAAGTATGAGGTTCGTATACATAAAACGCAAATGAGCTCTAACCATAACGGATGGACAGACAGACATAATTAAGGAGAAACAGATTCTTAAAAAGCAACTGTCGGTATTTCATAATGGCATAGACAAAAACTAATAAACCCTCTAACTCAGTTTGCATGCAAAGAAATCTTCATCGATCAAAAATATGTCAGTAATCAAGGTAGATGAAGAGACCAGTTTGTTTCTTATACGCTTAAATTCTTCTGGTTAGGTATACAGAATGTCAACGAAGGTTGTTGCACAAGTTGATTTTTCCACGAGTTACACATGCTGCCACGACATCATTGAGTCGATATAAGCATTGCAGAAATTTAATCGCTAGGTGCAAAACAAAAGGTTTAAATGATGGCGACGGTACTAAAAAGTCTTTTGGCTGTTTAAACGAAGGCTGCTATCTGCGAACATTTGATTTGTGAATTTTAAAAATATATTACCAATAATACTACACTGGGCTACTTACACCCATACAATCAGTTACGAAAAGAACTTCGAGATAGGCGTGAGTTTAATTGCCTCAAATTGCTCAATGGCCCTACCTGTCAGCCTTGCTGGCAGTCATTATCAATGTAGCATTGTGACGATGACTCAAGTCAAAGAGCTAAAATCCCCTTAGTCTTTTTGAATGTTCTTCATCTGCTTACTTCCCAGAAGCAATGCAAAAATAATATTTTGCCATATCGTATCGCATCGCTCAAGAATTTTCTGGATTCTTGATGAACGGATAACATATACAAAACCACAAAAAAATGAAATTAAGAGGAAACAAATTCAGCATTTGCGCCCCCAGATTTGTGACGTATCTTGAAATCTGATATCCAACATAATCTATACCGACTTGGCAAACAACTTTAAAAATCCTTTGTGTTCAAACGTATGGTTATTTATTATAAAGCCCTATGAGGAATTGTATGTACTGTTCGAGTATGCATACTTTTGGGATGTTTCATCGTTGTGTAATAATTAGCCTTTATGATGCCCACAAAAATTACCGATGGAAAAATTTTGGATTCTTTAAATACACTAATGACGATAAAAGCAAAGTGAAAAATTGAAAAATCTCTGACCAGTAACATACACAAAAATTCATGACCCAATCGGAAGCTCCAACTCTAACCACGGACATAAAAAGCAACCCAAGTCGTTAAAAATATAAGCAAGACAAGAAGAATGTCTTGAATGAATGAATCATCATTAGATATCATGAGTTGTTGACATATTTACATTCCCATAAAGCCCTTAACAGTATATCGAAACAACATAGGCAAACTGACGACATACTAAAAACAAACTCATGACAAATATACTATCAACATGTATTGTCACCGTCGTCATCTATTCGAATTAACATGTGAACATGATTCTTGATAGAATGATTCGTCAAAAAAACTGGCTTAGAAAATGTATCTGTTGACAAAAGGACAGATGATAATGTTGACATGATACTAGGCGTGCTCCATTAAACCAGCTTCAAACAGCTTTCTGAACCGACTACTTCGCCAACGAGGAACGAATTCGTGATATTTCATAAAAATTTAACTGTTCGAGCGCTAAAAATCCTGTTTCAACCTACCATACAAATCAATACACGAAAATGAAATAAGGTAAATACAGCTTTCCCTAGTCGGATGCAAATTACGTTCACGTTGACAATTTCTTTTCACGTAGAGTTAAGTCTCGTCGAAAAAACCTTCAAACAAGGATACCACGAAAGATGTAGCAAACATGTTAGCCACAAAATCATAAAAATAATTTATAATACTATCGCAAGTTCCATGTCCGTCTTATGCCATTATAATATTTGTGACAAAAATAACATCTTAACCACCACTTCGACTGATAGTCAGACAACTGTCGCCACTGAGAGACATAGATAGGCGAGAATGTCTTTCGTTGTGTGATTGGAAGCAACACATAAAAGGTTCAACCTGTTGAATTACGATACTTTTAGACATTTTTTAATTTCCGCAACCTGGTGAACTAGATTTGGTCTGTCTCTGTACGCCTACTCGTGAGAAGTGTTTAGCGCAGCGGATATTTTTAAAATGCACATTATACACCAAGTTATAATATTTGTTACAAGTTATAATATACACCAAGTTAAAGCGATTCAAAATTGTACAGTGAAGTTACGTCGTGATCGATCAAATTTTCCTTCACTGAGAAAGAATAGAGCTAAGGAATCATTTTTTGTGTGCCTTTAAATATTTAGTCAATGCGTTGCCACAAAACTTTCGCGGACAGACCAATCAATGTTTGGCAAGTACCGATGTTCCTCAGACGTATGCTTTGCTACATATGACTCATGCAAATTTATCATTATTGCCGTGTGAGTGTGACTGAATGCAATTTCCTCATCTGCGAACATTCTGCACAGCAACATAATATATTACATATTAAGCATAATTGTAACTAACTGTACACGTTGTGTATATTACAATTGTTTGATCTTTCTTCTGCCAGAAATGTATTTCGCAAAAAAACTATATTTCATGACCGATATTTTCTGCAAAAAAATTTGATTTTCAGAATGGAAATTTGCGGAAATTGAAATATTTTTGCTAACCAGAAATGAAAACTGTGATGATGTTATTACAGTAGTCTACTCAATTATAAAAATGAATTTTGTAATTTATGATTCCACATTGTACATGAAAAACAAAAGCCTAGCTTCCATTAAGGCGAGAATGGAAAAAACATCGCTCGACAATCGCAGACAATCCTTGCTCACCTGTAACATATCGATGTGTAATTTGGCACGCCAATCTCGCGATATGTCCGGGTAATACTTTTCTAGTACACATATGTACTTGAGAAATCGGTGCGCTCAACTCGTCCGATGAAAGTATATGTTAGTTTTTTAATCCTCTTATTCTCCATGCGACAAATCGCCCATGGAGCCGAAATTTTGTGTCGAGAGCCACGATTATAGATTATGGTCAGTGCAGCGGGGAAGCACTTAAATATCTCATTTTAAGCAACCTGTATTTCACGTCAAACTTCAAACTTTTAGCAACGGTTTTATCCTGCCTAAATTAAAATTGATTTGTTCTTATTCCTCGCTTAGAGCGCAGTCAAACCACAGTGAGTTACTACTGTTTAGACACACTTGTATCTAGTTACTAGTTATAACACTGGTTTCCTGGTGACTGGCTTTGAATCTAAAGGAAACATGGAACCACAAGATAGTGGTAATGAAATCCACTCCACGAACAAAATGTATTGCTATTGCTATTGATTCACTGCTTATAGCCCGATAGGGCTACAATCACTTCCAGACCTTCGTTCAGCTCTGAAATTTCCAAAAGATAGATAGGAGTTCGGGTGTGAGCGATTAGAGAATAGTAATGCATTCTTATATCTTTTTGATAGAAGAACATGAGCCGTCTCAAATTCGCAAACTGTAAATGACCCTGCCAGATGCAGGAACATGTTTCAATCATACATGAATGATTAAGTGCTTTACTGCACATTAACTTTAGGTATCACCATAATTCCTCACAATTCATACCAGGTGATGTGCAACTTTAATGTTGCAAGCAATAATTAGTTAAACCCCTCAAAATTACTTTTTGCAGCATCCCGAACTTCACTCAAGACCTTTAACATATTTCACACTAATACAAGTACTATATGTATAACGTACAACAATTGATGCAACAAAAGGTCTGCTAAACAATAGCTTGCAAATATTCAAAATACTTTTGATTTCGATAACAATATTATTGTGCCAGTTATTGTGCTAACATTACGTTGGTCACGTTTGGCTCACTCATATTTAATAGCTGAACTAATAAGTTACCCAATATTATCAACACAAACATACACAAATAAAGCGACTCTGTTGTCTGTAGTGCACTTGACACAACACTAGCAGTTCTGTAAAAACAAAAATCCATTAATTGCGTTGCTTCATAGCCATAATGATCAATGAAGTCATGCCATCGCCCTGATGAGGAATTAGGCGTTGCTGCTGTTATTTATAAAGGATTACTACCAGTGACGAATTAAGTCATAGTCGAGCAAAAAGAGATGATTTGGGCGAGGGCCTGATAACAGGAGTGATTTGGATATTTTAGCTATACATCGTACAGGTACAGCTACAAAGAAAAACAGTTCGATTTGAGAATATGTTCTCCAACCTTCAATGCATTTTCCGCATTGTTGTAAAGAAAATATTGAAAGATTTGAAATCCTGAATTATAGTTCCGATAATAAACGTAATACTATATGCAATGTACATATTCATTAAAAGCAGGAATCATTATGCTTTCAACTTACTGTTTTAAGCTCATATGATACATACATATGATAATTATGAATTATGGGAATCTGTTTATCATAATTGCGTCTTTTTCTAACTGGCCTCATTTGAGAAAGTGAGATGCCAATATAATTGATCTAGTTGACATCATTACACATTGTCCTTAAATTATTCGTCAACTTAATATCGTGGTAAATACATAAGAAGTATAACTAACAGGTTGGTGAGTATGCATCAGAACGGAATGAATTGGAAAATGATCCATCTCACAAAATACATACTGTAAACAGGGATTACAATAAAAGTCCACATATTTAAAAAGATATCTGTGTCTTCGACAAAAACAATACTAAAGGACATCTCATTGATTTTATTATGGTGATAATTTAATAGCGAAAGCTGCTTTATACGATTGTAAGCGTTGTCTTTCCGTTTATCCGTCCGTACGTCTGTTATCATCAAAATTCGGACGTCCTCTGAAATTAGACCTACAGAGGTGAAACTTCGTACATACTTGTAGCCTCGCCAACTAAGTTTGACGCTCACAACATAGGAAATGCACAGAAACCCCACTCAAACTTATGTGTCGAACAGTGTACCAAGATTCATGGATGTTACTTGTTATAAACTTCTACCCTATTTCGTCAACTTTGGTAAAAGGTAATGAACGACTAAATTTCAATAACGATATCCTAAAATCTTGCAATGAAAAAGTAATAGCCTTCATGTTGCACAAAGGAAGTGTTCCATATTGCTTTCGCTGTATACAACTGCACTGGTTTCATACACGTTTTTTTGTCAGTTTCAATTAGTAATCCAAGATATATTATGGCTACTGGTGAAACAATACCTATACCTAATTCTTACAAGTGATTAACATTGACACACAACATAACATGAACATATTATATTCATACATATAGAAATTTTACCATATGCTAATCTTGTCAGTAAAAAAACTCCGTACGTGGACCACTGTATCATAACTGCTTATAAAAGCAAACCAGCGCGGTAGTACACACTCGAAAAGTAGCGAAAGCCTTGAGCAGCAGTACAATAGTACAACACGAAGTACAACAATAGTGCAACACGAAGCACTACAATA